>RJWJ010000326.1:90612-273528 GCA_004363605.1 Indri indri | reverse complement strand
GCATTTGTCAAAACTCATCAAATTGTATGTTTTAAATGAGTGTATCTTTTGCACATGAATTCTAACTCAACAAAATGGATTTTATATATCTTTTAAAGTTCAAAAAAAGCCCCATCATTTATTAGCCGAGGGACCTTGGCCAAATGACTTAACTTCCCTGTTCCCTCCCATCGTCTCAATCCAGAGCAGTTTCCAATACCCCATTGTGCCTCTCACCCCAAAACTATTCTTCTGACTTTAAAAATCTAGAAGCCCCATTGATTATATAAAGCTGTCTTTTTAAATAAAGAGGTAAATGAGTTAAAATATTTATATTGATTTTAAAATGTTCTTGGTGTTTTAAGGACATGTTCACCATAGACAATGGGATCCTGGCCAACAGAGGGTAGCAGTAAGATCATATGCAGTCAGAAAGGATTTTAGGGGTGTGTGGCAAACGGTAGAGGTCATCTTTTTGCTTGGGTTTCATTTTTGCTTGGCAGGAGGATCCCACAGCCACTGGAGAAAAGAGCTTAGCAGGGAGTGTCTAGGGGCTCGCACATTTTACAGAAAGTGAGTAATTACGCAGAGGAATTAATCTACTTACCCAAAATCACCCAGACAGGCAGCACCCTGTGTGAGAAATGGGGGTCCCTTTTACCTTTCAGTTGCAGCACCTTCATTCATGCAATCAATGAAGTCTTATGCAGCGTATCTTTAGAAGGCTAAACACAACACAGGTACCTAAGAAAAACAAAACAAAAGTAACATTTTGTAAAGCTCTGATGTAGGCAGGTACGAAATGGTCACAGAGGAGGTGTGGATCTGCTCTTACTCGGGAGAAGTGAGGAAGGCTCCACGGAGGAAGTGACATTTTAGCTGCATCTGAAATGATGATTAAGCGAAAAGGGGAAAGACCGCTTCAAGCACAGGGAACAGTAAGTGGGAAGGCACAGAAGCCTGGAAAAGCATAATAATGCCAGGGAACGCAAGAACTTGGCAGTGACAGTCAAGACTGAAGTAGACAGCAGTAGGCGAAAAGACTTTTATGAGGGTGTAGACAGCGCTTATGGGACAGGGCTCCGTTCCCCGCTTGCTCCAGATGGTGGCTTTGAGGAGCTCCCACTTGCGCTCTTTTCTAGAGGTTGTCCTTGGCCGATGGGAGCCACCTCACCTAGAGCCGTCCTGGCCTTCATGCCCCCGACACCTCAGGGCTGAGACCCGCAGCCAATGGGTAAGCCAACTGCAGCAGTAGGGTCCGTCCCTCTTGCCTCGGGGCGGGACAACCTCGATAACGCAGTGCGTGCTCCAGAGCGCCCCCTGGGATCGGACGGGCACTGCGAGTCTCCCGGAACATCACCTTTGGTGTCTTCTGCCCTGTCCTGTTCCCTCACCTGCCCCCGTATTAGCGCTCCCCAGAGTCCGCCCTCGGTAACTCACCTGTGTAAGAACCTCCACCTCAGGTGCTACTGCAAGGAAACCCAACCTCAGAATCCAAGCTGGGAAGCCTGAGCTTCTTTCTCTAGGCAAAACAGCACGTGGCAACGTAGTCCCCCTAAAACACCGCCTCGCAGCCCAGGGCTGCCTGTATTGACTGTGTTTGTGGTTTTCTTTTATTGTTTCCTCGCTTTGCCCTCTACAAACCCAAGCCTGGAGAGAAAACAAGAATTTCTTTGAAATGAGCCCCCTGGGCTGGAGCACAGACGGATCCTCTTCTCCCTCTTTCCTCTCCTCTGCTTCCTAATCCCTCAGCTCCCAGCCGCCTCCTGTCGGTTCAGCTCTGCAGTGGTCCTTGCGTTGGTTCCCTCCCCTCCAGCCTGTGTCCCGCCTGCCCCACCAGCAGCGCAGAGCTCCGGGACTGGTCTGGGCGTTTGCTTGGGCACAGCTCTCCTGCTCTCTACTAAACTCGCCTACCCGCCAGCCTTTCTAAAGCAGATCTCTGGCCACATCACTGCCCTACGCAGAAACCTCTGTTGCTCCCTAATTCCATCAGAATCAAGTAACTTGACCATACAAGTCCCTTCTCAGTCTTGCCACAATTTATCTTTCCAGACTCACCCCTGCTAGTTCCCTATACAAACCATTCAAGAGAGACACAGCCGGGAGGAAAGTTTGGAGGGCTGTGTTGTAGCAGCGTCCCCTTGGACCAGTTACTTACACTTTCAGTACCGTGGTATGCTTATCTATAACATGGGATAAATTCCTATCCTTAGCTGTTTCTAAGGATGAACAAGAATAGATGCAAATCGCTAGGCATCTAGCATGGACTTGGCCATTCGATACTTCAGCCAGACAGCACTACTTGCTATTCAGCAAACATTGTCCAGACCTTCCCACATTTGTGTTGCTGCTGAAGCTACTCTTTCCACCTTGGAAAACTGTACCAAAGTACCTCGCTTCCTTCGTTAGATAAATGGCTTCTTTTCCTTGGATTTCCAGCTCCAGAAGAGGCAGTATTGTGAATCAAAACAATGTGGAAAGGGGCAAATGATAAAGTCTGACTGGCAAATAAGGAGAAATACAACATTACAAAAAAAAAAAAAATTATCGAGAAGAGGGGCAGGCAGCAAAGAACAGAAATGGATCTCATGAGGCCATGTCTTCTGGAGGGTATCAGTTGAACTCCAGTCATCGGTACTTTGGAGCTGTGAGCAGAAAGTGAAGTCTTCATGTGGCAAAACTGGTCTCCAGGCCCATGTCACCATGCCCTGCCATGGGAGACATAGCCCAGGCAAATACAGTCTTCTCCTAGTATCCACATGGGATTGGTCCCAAGACCCCCATGTACACCAAAACCCACGAATGCTCAAGTCGCTCACATAAAATGGTGCAGTACTTGCATATAACCTACATACTTCCTCCCATGTACAGGCATATCTTGGAGATATTGCAGGTTTGAGTCCAGATCACCAAAATAAAGCAAATATTACAGTAAAGCAAGCTACAAAAATATTTTTGATTTTCCAGTGCATTTGAAAGTTATGTTTACGTTATACTGTAGTCGATTAAGTGTGTAATAGCATTATGTCTTTTAAAAAAACTATATATATACCTTAATTTAAAAATACTTTATTGCTAAAAAATGCTAACAATCATCTGAGCCTCCAGCAAGTTGTAATCTTTCTGCTAGTGGTGGGTCTTGATGACTGCTGACTGATCAGGGTGGTGGTTGCTGAAGGTTGGGGTGGCTGTGGCAATTTCTTAAAATAAGACAACAATGAAATTTGCCACACCAATTAACTCTTCCTTTCATGACAGATTTTTCTCTGTAGCATGTGATGTTGTTTGACAGCATTTTACCGACAGTAGAACTTCTTTCAAAACTAGAGTCCATACTCTCAAACTCTGCTGCTGCTTAATCAACTAAGTTTATAGAATATTCTAAATCCTTTGTTGTCATTTTAACAATGTTTACAGCATCTTCACCAAGAGTAGATTCTATCTCAAGAAACCACTTTCTTTGCTGATCCGTAAGAAGTAAATCTTCATTCATTCAAGTTTTATCAGGAGATTCAGCATTTCAGTCCTATCTTCAGGCTCCACTTTGAATTCTAGTTCTCTTGCTATTCCCACCACACCTGCAGGTGCTTCATCCTCTGAAGTCTTGAACCCCACCAAGTCATCCATGGGGGTGATAATCAACATCTTCCAAACTCTTCTTACTGTTAATAGTTTGACCTCCTCCCATGAATCACATATGTTCTTAATGACATCCAGAATGGTGAATCCTTTCAAGATGGTTTTAAATTTACTTTGCCCAGATCCATCAGAGGGTTCACTATCTGTCACAGCTATAGCCTTCCAAAATGTATTTCTTAAACAGTAAGACTTGAAAGTTGAAATTGTTTCTTGATCCACGGGATGCAGAATGGATGCTGTGTGGCAGGCATAAGAACGACATTCATCTCCTCGTATTAATACTTCTCCATCAGAGCTCTTGGATGACTATGTATATTGTCAATGAGCAGTCATATTTTGAAAGGAATCTTTTTTTCTAAGCAGTAGGTCTCAACAGTAGACTTAAAAATACAGTAAACCATGCTGTAAACATGTGTTGTCATCCAGGCTTTGTTGTTCCATTGATAGAGCACAGGCAGAGTAGATTTAACGTTATTAACATCTTAAGGGCACTAGGATTTTTGGAATTGTCAATGAGCATTGGTTTCCACTTAAAGTCACCAGCTACATTAGGGCCCTAATGAGAGAGTCAGCCTGTCTTTGAAGCTTCGAAGCCAGGCATTGATTTCTCCTGTCTAGCTGTGAACATCCTAGATGGTATCTTCTTCAAATAGAAGAGTGTCTTGTCTACATGGAAAATCTATTGCTTAATGCAGTCACCTTCATTAATGATCTTCACTGGATCTTCTGGAAAACTGGGGCAGCTTCTATGTCAACGTTTGCTGTTTCACCTTGCACTTTTATGATATGGAGATGGCTTCTTTCCTTAAACCTCATGAACCAACCTCTGCTAGCTTCCACCTTTTCTTCTGCAGCCTTCAGAGAACTGAAAAGAGTTAGGACCTTCCTCTGGATTAGGCTTTGGCTTAAAGGAATGTTATGACTGGTTTGATCTTCTATTCACGTCATTAAAACTTTCTCCGCATCAGCGAAAAGGCTGTTTTGCTTTCTTATTATGCATATGTTCACTGGAATAGCACTTTTGATTTTCTTCAAGAACTTTTCCTTTGCATTCACAACTTGACTAAACATTTGGTACAAGAGGCTTAGCTTTTGGCCTATGTCAGCTTTGGACATGCCTTCCTTACTAAGTTTGATCATTTCTAGCTTTTGATTTGAAGTGAGAGACATGTGACTCTTCATTTCATGTGAATGCTTAGAGGCCATTGTAGGGTTGTTAATTGGCCTAATTTAGTATTTTTGTGTCTCAGGGAATAGGGAGGCCCAAGGAGAGGGAGAGAGATGGAGGAAAAGCCAGTCAGTGGAGAGTCAGGACACACACATTTATCATCTTTCACCATCTTATAAGGGCAAGATTCACGGTGCTCCAAAACAATTACAATAGGCTGGGCGCAGTGGCTCATGCCTGTAATCCTAGCACTCTGGGAGGCAGAGGCAGGAGGATCGCTCGAGGTCAGGAGTTCGAGCAGGAGCGAGACCCCGTCTCTACTAAAAATAGAAAGAAACTAGCCGGACAACTGAAAATATACAGAAAAAATTAACCGGGCATGGTGGTGCATGCCTGTAGTCCCAGCTACTCAGGAGGCTGAGGCAGTAGGATTGCTTGAGCCCAGGAGTTTGAGGTCACTGTGAGCTGGGCTGATGCCACAGAACTCTGGGCTGGGCAACAGAGTGAGACTCTGTCTCAAAAAAAAAAAAAACCAATTACTATAGTAACATCAAAGATCACTGATCAGAAATCACCATAACAGATATAATAATAATTTAAAGCCTTGAAATACTGCAACAATTACCAAAATGTGACATAGAGACACAAAGTGAGCACATATTATTGGGAAAATAGTGCCAATAGACTTGCTCATTGCAGGGTTGCCACAAACCTTCAACTTGTAGAAAACACAGTATCTGGGAAGTACAAGAAAGTGCAGTGCAATATAATGAGGTGTGCCTGTACTTTAAATCATCTCTAGACCACTTATAATATATAATACCATGCAAATGCTATGCAAATAGTTATACTGTATTGTGTTTTATTTATACTATTTTTTTTATCAGTATATAGTTATTTTTCTTTTTTTTTCAAATATTTTCCATCTGGTTGGTTGAATCCATAGATGAGGAACCTATGGGTACTAGGAGCCGACTGTATGTGTGAGATGATCCAACTCACACCGCACCCCCATCCCCTTAGCAAGGGTCCCACATAAACCAACCCAGAGGTGCTGGCAATCCGTTTTGATCTTGAGAATGCGGGATCGAACAATCCTCGTTTCGCTCTTGGGAAACACATTCTGCAACCTGTATTTCTTTGTGCTGACTGAAGGTCAAGCCCACTTCTTCTTTTTCCCTAAGTAGAAATGTGAGGTCAGAGCTGAAAATCAGTGTCCTCGTATGGAGCTGGTGCTAAATTCCTCGACATGTTATCTGAAGAATGAAGTGAGTTAAAGGTGTTTGTTGACAAGGGCTCAGGCTGCATCATGCTCTGGGGGCTTGTCCTCCTCAGCCAGATCCATGTCATTTCCCAGGTGCCACAGGAAGACACTTTTGCAGATCTTATTGGCCATGGCGCCAGTACCACCGCTGGTGGACACAGAGGGCAGGCACAGATCACAGTGCTTCACACCTTGGTTACACACATACATACATACACACACTTGCAATCTAATAAGGAAGAAAGCTGTATATAGATAGATATAGATAGACTCATCATAAGAACCCTGAGAGATAGATACTAGTAGCATCCCCATCTTATAGAGGAAGGTCCTGTGACTTGGAGAGGTTAAATAACCTGTCCAAGGTCACCCAGCTATGGGATGGCAGAGCTGGGGTTTAAGCTGGCAGTCCAGCTATAGAGTTATGCTCCCAACCACCTCACCTCACCACCTTCCAGTACCTTCCCCAGCCAGTCTCCCTGCCCCCAACCTCCACCTTACCTCTTCCAATCCAGCCTGTGCCGTCACCGGACATGGCCATCACCATGCCCCTCTCTGGGCAGGAGCCTACAGTGACTTGGTCCTGCCAGCCCATACCTGAGCACAGGGATCAGAGTCCTCATCTCCCTTCCCTCACCCAACTACCTCACGTAGGTGGTCTGACTCTGACACCAGGCCAGCCCACATGCCGTTTCAGAGGCCTCAGACTTCCTGCCATGTTACCACGTTCCTGAAATTGGGGTCAGAACCACTCACATCATGGCCAAGGAGATGTGATCAAGCCTGCCTGGCCCCTCCTCATCATTTACCTTTCCCTATTTGTATCACAATATGACCAAGCCATGGTTTATTCTGGAAATGTTTCATATAAGAATTCGTAGATCTTTTCTGCTTTCTTTCTTACTAGATTGCAAGCTTACTGAAGGAAAGGGCTGTGTGTCTTCCCTCAGCAAGACTAGTAGAGACCCTCCCTGGTGTACTTTCAGGGCAGTGATGTTCTAACCCATCAATGTCTACAATTTCACCATTAGAAATTAATTTCTTTGACTTATTTTTATCTTCTCTTAAAATGAAAATGCTTTTAGGAGGAATAACCAATTGAGCATTTTCAGTTATTTATTCTTAGAATGGGTAAGCTGATCAGATCCTAACCTGATATCAGAGTTTGAGAGGAGAGAGAGAAGGAAGGAGGAAAAAAGAGTTTGAGGGCACCAAACGTAGGCATTGGGAAAGATGAAAGATACCATGAAGGGAGGAAAAATGCATAGAAGGGGGTTGGCAGTGCTGCCCCAGGATGACTTATCTGCCCAATAATTTTGTTCCTCCGTGACATATCAACTTGCCCTGTCTCTACCACCTACACATTGAGCTCAGCATTTTGGCAAAGAATTTCTGAGGCATGAGTTCATGTTCTTTTTCCTTCTGACTTTCCCTCTTCACCCTTCTGACAGGTGATGCAGCAGAGGACCTAGGGCCACAGGGTCAGGGCTCACACTAGCCATCTGGGACTAGCAACCATTGGTCTGCATCTGTCTACTGGTCTGGCCACCTGCCCGTCACCATCATTCCTTAGACCTCCATCTACCTCTGACATTTTCAGAACTGGACTCTCTGAGATGAAGACTTTTGTTGCAAGCTAGAGTTTGGGGCTCGGAACCTGGCATCACAGGCTCTTCATACAACCTATTGTTCAGATGCTTTCATTTCCAGGAACAAAAGCTCTCCTAACCCCCACCTCTCTGTCCCTTCAAAGGGTGCCACCGTGTAGCAAAAGAAGCACATCTTGATATCATTTCTGATAGCCATAGGTTTCAGCAGTCAGTAACTGGGTTTTGTTCCAGGAAAAAGCAATATTCTTTGACAAATAAGCCATTTGCCAAGCAGTTTAAATGACGTTGCAGCGAGTGACACCACAAACCGATGAGCCTGTTTTCCCTGCTCCTTTTCACTGAGAAATGGCTAATGCCCCAGATAAAGAGAGCGGATCACATGTGACTTATAACATGAATACACAGCACTGTATAAACAGCCTCAGGAAGAGGCGGCCCTGGTCAGTCGCTCTGCCTGTGAGAGCTCCAACCAAGCCCAAATCTTTTTCCTACAATCCTGGAATGGGGAAAAAATCATCACCCCCATATCCTTGAGGGTTTTCTTAAATAGATCCCATCCTTAAACATTTCTCTTCTTGTTACTCATGTGGCAAATCCCAGGTATCTATTAGCCCTGGAACTATTGTGGCCTGTTTTAATGCGGGGCGTTTCCAGGAGGCAGATGTTTTAACTAGCAGGGGAAAGAAAGGTCTGTTTCTTATTGACGGAACCCTAGCATGGGTAATAGAACTTCAAAGATGCGAGGCCAGATTGGGCAGGCAACATCAAAAGCTTTTGACTGGTGCTGAGTAAACTTTGTATTCTGACATACAAGTTCTTATCTATTCTGCTCCAGACTTGAGAGCGGGAGGCTGCATCTAACCAAATCACATTGTTTTTCCTCACAGCTGCCAACTTGGAAAAATATCAGGGCACAAAGGGACCATTAAAAAAAAAAGAAAGAGAGAAAGAGAGAAACACACACACACAGAGACCTGTTTTTGTTAGTTCCTAAGCAACACAATATTGCCAAGATGGGGGCTCTTAGGAAAATGAGGAGACATTTGCTACATAACATATTAAGGCCACTCGCTAGTCCCAATTTTTATCTTTTTATAAAGAAATTAACAGTATGTACTTGGATAAAGCCTGCATCTCCCCACCATCCGTACCCTGTCACACTCTCCCTGCTTCTTTGACAAAGATTCACTTTCTAATGAGGCCAAATCAATGGTTTAATTATATCTAAACTCAAACAATGAAGCTATTTCCTGTTTAAAAAAAAAAAAACTAAATTCGTTTATTTTTAAAATTCTTTAAAAGAATTATATTCACTTCAGATTACCTGCTTTTTCCATTATTAAAAAAAAAACTTTAAAATGTGTTTCATTTCAACCTAACTGGAACATGATAATATTTCCCCAGTCTGGGAAGCAGAGAAAATCAGGATGACCATCTTGCTATCAAAGCCTGTATGTGCGTCCCTCATGCGGGTGGGTTTCAAAGGACCAGGTTATTTCCTCTGAGAACGTCTATGAGTGTCCATCCCGGGGAAGGGAGGAAGAGCCCCTCAGAAGGAAATTAGTTCTAAACCTGGGATTTTCCTCCTGCACTGGGAACACATTTATTTAATCAGTGGGTCCTTCCGAGGGTCTCGTGTGTGGGATCTGTCAGCGATGGAATCACAGCTCCAGCCCGGCCTTCCACAGCGCTTGGCCTCTGGGACTTCTCTGAAGCAGGAAGCTTTCCCTGCCTGTCCTTCCACCTTGCAATTCAGTCCCGGCTTGGACTCCAGGGCCCAGCCCCATCCTGATTTCCTTTTGCCTCTCTGTGTCCTCTTGAGATGGTGTTATCCATATGTAAGGAAGCCCAAGCAAGAGACCACAGAGATCAGTGCAATGATGCTCAACCTTTAGGGAGATTCAGGAGCCCCACGCCCTTGCTAGTCTAAGAGCATTCCAGGGACCAGCAGCAGAAGACTGTAGGAAATACAAAAATCTCAGGCCCTGCCCCGACCTACTGAATCTGAATCTGCATTTCAACACAATCCTCAGCAGCTCTGCTCCCACATACAAGGTCTGAGCAGGCTGTAACCCTGAGGATTCAGGGATGACCTGAAACGACAGCCTGGATTCTATGTTTCAGAAGTCCCCCAGGTGATTCTGCTCTGCCCCAAGTCTGAGAACCAGTGGTGTGATGCCCAGAAGCATTGGCTTTGGAGTCAGACAGACCAACCTTACAAATTTGCCTTCTTCACTTAGCCAGTGGCTAAGCTGTTGAGAACTGTGCTAACGGGACACAGACAGTGTTAACATTCAGGGGACTATATGTACTGAGACCCCTCAAAGAGCCTGGGGAGCAGCCATCTCTGAGGCCTTCCCTGTCCGTGCCATGTCCCCGACCCAGAAAACCTTGCCCTACCCTCCTCTCTGCTTACCGAGGCCCAGCTATCGGAAGGCATTTTGACAACCCAACACCCTCTCTGCCTTTACTGCACCCAGAGCCATAAAGCCCCTTCCCTTCCCAGATGGAAGTTCCCTGAGGGCAGTTACTGACATCACTGTCTCTGTGTCCCCCTTCTTCAATGGTCAGTGGCCAGCTCTGTTCCCTATGCAGAGAAGATACCCAATAAAAATCGGTTGAGTTGAGTTGAAGTCATTCTCACGAATTCCTTTAAATGTCATTCAAAAAAGCCCTCCATTTTACAGGTAGAGGCAGAGAAGAAAAGGTATTTCTATTTAATATTAGTCTATAAAGGCCACATCTTTACAAGCAAAAGCAAGTAGAATATTGAGGCAATTCATCTATTCGGTGAAGCAATTATTAGATGAAAAACCTGTAATTGGAAGACACATAAGCATTTACAGACTAATTTATTTAGCATATTCTGCTGTCAAGCCTGATAGTATTAATTATCAGGGTATGACATTATTTTAACTTTGGTTTCTGACATCAAGAGTTATTTCATAGTATCTTTCCCTCATTGGTGCTTGAATAAAAGAAG
Source organism: Indri indri (assembly GCA_004363605.1). Taxonomy (NCBI): domain Eukaryota; kingdom Metazoa; phylum Chordata; class Mammalia; order Primates; family Indriidae; genus Indri; species Indri indri. Next base: position 262,885 of record RJWJ010000326.1, on the reverse strand, counting down.
TCCAATTTGGTCCACACCTTCTCATTAGGCTGGCTCCACGGTGGCAAGGAAGAGTGGGTGGGATCAGTGTGGAAGGGCGTTGTACCCCTTCGAGTAGTACAGGGGTAGGGCTGGGTTGCTCAGATTCATTAGATAATTTCTCACCCTTTCATGCCATTTGACGTGAGTCCGTACATCCTTGACTCACTTGATGAAAAGTGGACAACTGCCCTGCATGACTCACAGGCCAGATGACACTCACCCGATGACCCAGAGGTCCCATTTCAATTATAGAGCAAATGAAAAGTTCCTCACTGGCAAAGAGTGAAGTGTTTCCCAGGGGGAGAAAAAAACCTGATACCTCATGATCTTATATCCTGAGCAGAGACTACTATGATCTCCACGACTCTCATGCAAAAGTAGATTCTTCTTTGACAACTGCGAAAAAACTAGGGTCTCTTTTCAGTTGGGGCACAGGTCAGGGACAAGGGCAAATGAGACCCTCAGAGCTTCGGTCTTCTGAGCAGGGTGGGATGATTCTTATGGTGCCAACAGCGTTCAACTCTTTGCTGTGGGCCTGTCCTATAAGCATCGTGGACACTCTTTTTTTTTTTTTTTTTTTGAGTGCCTACTATGTGCCAGGCATTTCACTTATAAGATCTCCTTTAATCTTTATGATAAAGCTGGGGTAAATACTATGATTATTCCTTTTAACAGATAAAAAAAGTGGAACTCAATGAAGTTAAGTAAGTTGCCCCAAATCACTCAACTAATAGGCGACAGAACCGGACTTCATGTTCAGGCCCCTTGGCCCCAAATGCATGGTGGATTATAACTGGCTTTCTTGGGGCGGAGTCTCCAGCATCTTGAGGTAGAGTTACCTTCTCTTCCTCACTTCATGCCCTTCTAAATGAAACTGTGCACGTCACCCCCTTGTCCTTACATTTACCAACCAAAGAGCACAATGACTTCAATTAATTTCCTATAGAAAGGATTTGGGTAAAGTCTTTGATCTCCTTGAGGTAGAATGCTTTATATCTCTTTGTAACTCTGCCCAACACCTAGACAATGTCTCAAACTCACCTTGGGTTCTCAATACCTATTTGTTGAATGAATGAGGGAATGACTACTGAATGCTATTCAGGTAGTAATTCCACGCTTCTGCCCTGACCACAAATGATCTATTTAATTGATTTTAGTGACTCCATAGTAGCTGTTATATTACCTCAGGGCAAAATTACTCATTTCTTGCTCCTAAGACCTAGTAATTTATATGCCAAACATGTAATAATCTATTATATCAAATACCCACTCTGATTTGAAAAAAAAAAATTGCTTGCTGCCGAGCATAACAGCCCTGGATACACAAAATAAGTACAGGTGACTTATGAGTTTACACAAAAGGGCCTTCTGTTCTGGATGCAGCTGTTTCAGAAAAACACAGCTAAGAGTATAGAAGGAAGCTGGGTAGGTAAATATTAGGAGAGGCCTTTAAAAGCAGCCGTGATCGCTGGATCCTTAGGATGTAATTGTTAGGCAAGGATGCTCTAATAATGCTTAATATTGATACAGCGTTTACAATGCAACAGACAGGCAATAGGAAGGCTGTTTTTCTGAAGATGAACAAGTGAGAACATGACAGATCAAGCCTGCAACCTCAGACCAGGCAGCAAGGCATCCAACAGGAAGTAACAAAGACCCAGGCATGAAAGGGTTAGGACCGCCTGCGTGTTTGCTTAGGAACAGCACAGCCAAAAGGAAAGGAAAATTTTACCTTCAAGCCTCGAGTCCCTGACCATTCCACCCAAACCCTACAGTGGCTGGGAAGAACACTGGAAAGGGAGTTGGGTGCCAGCAAAGAGCACCCTTGCTCTCCCACCCACTTCTCTGAATGTCTCAGGCCTGGTGGAGGCACTGGGACAGTGGCCTTGCCTGCTGCCTCCCACTAGTGCTTATTTGCAAGGTCCGGGAAGTTTTCAGAACCTGTCTCTTCTTCATCTTTCCTCCTTGACTCACAGCACCTTAAATCGGTTCTTGAATAAGGAACACTAGTCCCCATCCACTCACCATGCTCAGGTAGAAGCAGCCCCAGCTCTGGAGTCAGGCACACTTGGGTTTGAAGCCAGGCATCCTAATTTGCAAACCTTTGATACAGGGCAAGTGACTTAAATGTACGGAGCTTCAGTTTTCTCCTCTTAGAAATGGGCATGATGTTGTCTACCTCATAGTGTTATAGTCAGGACTAAATGTTGTGATAGAGACTGAGAATCTAACTAAGTGCCTGGCAGTGGAGAACATGCTCTTTGAACCTTAGTCCCCTACCTGTCGCTCTGACTCTGTCCCTTCTAAGCGGCTCCATCTTCTGCTGGGGTATAACTAGGAACAGCTGGGAAATACCTGATGAAGTTTTACTTTATTCCATATGTCCTTGAAATGAATCTTCTGTCCTCTGCACTCCTCTTCTCACCACTCAACCCCCTTCCTTTCATCTCTGGGGAAATCTGGAAACCAGAGGATGGTCCAGCCACTCATGGAAAGCTCTGGCACTGATCTGGTTAACAATACCCCAGAGCGATCTTTAGAGTAGCTTACCCTAGTTTGCCCAGAAGTCTCCCAAGTCTAGCACTGAAAGTCCCATGTGCCCGGAAATGCCTCATCCCAGGCTAACCAGGGCAGTTGGTCACTCTAGCCGTCTTCACACACAAACATAAAGCTCATCATTTTTCATATTTATGAATAAGAGCAAGTGACTTAAATAAGACTTAGTCACAAATCAGCAAATGAGACACAGGAGTCCCAGGCTTCTGTGCCTGAGTGTCCTTGTTTGGCAACAAAGGGTCATTTGGACGTGATCCCACGTGAGACCACAAATGCTGTTCTTCCAGCCAGTCCAGGGGCTGGGTCTGACAGGCAATGGGAGAAATTCAAAATGCACCTCAAATGCACACCTGGAAGGAAGGGTGTTACAGGACTAACTTACACTGCTGACCCAGGCAGAGGAAACTTCCCACCCCGGGGCTGGGTTTCTCCGCCCTTTCAACACAAAGAACAAAAAGCCTAGACACTGGAATCACTTAAATATTGGGGAAATCCCAATTCTGCCACACTGCTAGCTTGTGAGACCTGGAGAAGCTGCTAATCCCTCTATGCCCGGATTTCCTGCCGTCATAATACATACATTATGGGGCTGTTGTGAAGAATTAATAAAATAACCACGTGAAATGCCTAACACAGCTTTCATTCCAGTATGATGGGAGATCAGATTCCTTGAAGACCCTCCCAATATGAAACACCTAGAAAATGCTAAATACATTGTAATGAACATTCTTTTAAAAGCAATAACTGGGTTTATAAGAAAGCGAGGGAAATGCCCAGAGACCTAAAACAAAGGGTGATCTGAAAACTAGAGTAGAACCCTGAGCTGATCCTGCAGCTGCCCGTGGGAGGGCTGCCGGCTCTGGTAGTGCAAGGGCTTGGGAGTAAATGTCCACAAGGGGTCGGGAGATTAAGCTTTGAGTCTGCATGATGCAAACATGTGAAATATACCCCTCCCTGCCTCACATGATGCCCGAGGGCTTGAAGTGCCACCTTAGTTGTAGGATGAAATAAATACAATCCATACTCAGACTTGGAAAGATGATCAAAAAACTTAGCTGACTTATACGAGGCTCTGGATGAGGAAAAAAAAAAATGATCTCCTCTGGTAATACACGAGCACAGGTCTGCCTTCCTATGGGTTTGGGCTCAACTTTACTCTGGATGCATGACATAAAAAAATTAATATAAAAAGTGACTAGGGCCTACGACCCTGATGTGCCTAGCAGAAATAAATGAAAAAATTTCTCTGAAGGGATATAATTTTCATCAAGCTGGAAGAGACTCTCAGATAAATGTCCACCAACCAAAAATCACAATCCAGATTTACAGAGAAGCACACAAGAAAGCAATCCACGATGAGCAAGAGTCAGCAGACACAGCAAATAGCAGAATTTTAATAACCCTGATAACATCCATTTAAAATAAACTATCAGAATTAAGCTAAAAAATGAATATGCTTAAAATAATTAAACAAAAAAGAATCGAAAAGATAAGACACACTGAAAGAATTATATTGGGAATGGAATTAAATAGAATTTCTAGAAATGAGAAACATTAACTAGCAGACTAGACATGGCTGAAGAGAGAGTCAGTAAACTGAAAAATTAATCTGAGAATGAAAGATCTGAAGGCACCCAAATGGCAACACCAAATTAAGAGCACCCAAACTGCAGTACAGAGAGACATAGAAATGTGAAAGAGAGACTAAGATAGAAGGATGATAGGATGAGAAATTTGCAACACAGATCTAATGGGAATTCCAGAAGAAGAGAAGAAAGGCAGTATTCAAAAAAATAAGGGCTAAGAATTGAAAAAAAGATGTAAGCTCATGATCTGTGAGAGCAATAAAAGTTAATTTATATCTAAACACCTTGCAGTGAAAGTGCAGAACACAGAAAACAAAGACGTTAAATAAAACCATGGAGAAAATACAGATTATTTTTAAAGGGATAATTATTAGACTGACAGTAGTCCTTTTTTCCAACATTTTGTTATAAAATTTTCAAGTGCAGAGCAGAACTGACAGAACTTGATAGTGAATATCTGTATCTGGTTACCATGTAGATTTTATCATTAATATTTTATTTGATTTCATTATATTTGCTTTATCACTTATGTATCCATCCATCCATCTCTGACTTATCCACCAATTCCTCATTTGTTTTTTGTTGCTAGTTTATTTTGGGGTGTTTGTGTGTATGCATTTTAAAGCAAATTACAGATGTTTTTACACTTTCCCCTAAATGCTTCAACAAAGATATCATTAATTGAGTTCAATGCTTGCTTACAGGTATTTTGATGTCAAATTTGCATACAAAGAAATATACAAATCATGTGTACATTGCTGTTAACTCAAACATCTATCAAATATAGGACAGTGCCATCACCCCCAGAGAGCTCCTTTGTGTCCCCTTCCAATCAACATCTACCTGTATCCCCTCAAAGTCAACCACTATTCTGATTTTTTCTACTGTAAATTAGTTTTACCTGTTCTAGAGTTACACATAAGTGGAATCCTACACTTTCGTATAAGGCTTCTTTCACCTAGCATACATATTTTTAGATTCATCCATAGTGTTGTATGTATCAGTAATTTCTTCCTTTTTATTATTGAGTAGTTTTATATTATATGAATATACCAGTTTGTTCATCCATCCTCTTATTTATGGACATCTGTCCTCTTTTCATTTTAGGGATATTATGAATAAAGCTGCTATGAACATTCTTGAATAAGTATTTTTGTGAATATATTTTTTGTTTCTTTTGGTAAATACCTAAGAGTAGAATTTCTAGGTCACAGAGTAGGTGCACATTTAGGAGACATGGCCCCTTTCTCCAAGCTTATTGTAAAATTTTAAATTCCCAAAAATAGATAACAGTTCTGGTTGTTACATCTTTGCCAACATTCGCTGTCATCAATTTTTTTTTTTAATTTTAGCCATTCTGATAGAAGTGCAGTGGTATCTCATTGTGGTTTTAATTTGAATTTCTCTGATGACTGATGATGTTGAATACTTTTTCATGGACCTATTGGCCAGTTGAATATCTTCTTTTATGTAGTGTCTATTCAAATCTTTTCCTGACAACACACTTTTGAACAGCAGCACAATAAAGCAGAAAACGACAGAATTATATTTCATCAGTTAGGGTCCAGTCAGGAGACCAAAACCACGCAAGTAATTTAAACATGAAAAATTTATGATAATGAATTATTAAGTAATAAAAGGTGGTTAACCACCAAAATGCTCAAGGCAAACTCAAAGATGTAGAGAGGCAGAAACTACAAAAAGAAATTATTACCCTTCGGGCTAAGGGAAAAGTGAACAGGAAAGAAAACTGAAATCTCAGAGGAGGGGGTCTTGCGAAGCTGCAATTCAGACTTCTGAGGAGAGGGCATGGTTGCCATAGAAACATGGTACCAGCTGATGTGGTGGCCACTGCTGAGTCACAAGAGCTGAAAGCCACCCCCACAATGTGATAACAAAGAAACAGACTGGAGGATGCTACAAGTGAACAAGGACCCCTACATCCCCATCTGCTCACTGCTGACCTCTAAAACCAGGACACCAGAAGGAAAGAAGTTCCTTTTCCCTTCTTCCTTTTCCAGCCTTCCCGTGTCCCTCTTGTGCCCTCTATTGGCAGAGCCTAACACTGAGTCATTTGGCAAGGGAGAAATGTAATCTACAGAGCTCAGGTCCAATATCACAAAGTATGGCAAAGAACGGTGACTGAGAGGAAATAAATTAAAAAGAGACACAAATATCTTCAAGGTGCTAAGAAAAAAATATGCCTGTGAATCTAGAATTCTATACCTAGTTAACCTATCATTCAAGAGTGAAGACACAATAATGATTAAAAATGTTTTTTGTTACACTTTATATAATATATATAAAAGAAAATACATAACATATAGGTAAATTAAGATTTTTTCAGGCAATCAAAAACTAAGATATTATTACTAAAAGGCTGTCAATGCATGAACTACTAAAGTGCTTTCCTTCAAGGAGGAGGAAATTAAATCCGGAAAGAAAAAGTAAACTGCAAATAAATAAATAAAAGGTAAGCAAAGGAATCAGTAAACTTATGGGTGAATAAATGGTAAGCAAAGAAACTGGTAAACTTACAGGTAAATGTAAATAAGACATGACAGTATGAGTCAATAATGATTAAAAAATAATGACTAATTTGGAATATAAAAGTAAAGGGTAATCAAAATATGGGACAATCATATGCAGATGGGAAGAAATGATCAGAGTCGAACTGTTTTAAGCTCCTTGTATTTTTGGAAGACAGTTAGAGATCAAGGTCTTACCACTTAACAATCTAGAAAACAATACGGTTGGTACTCCCTGGAAGTGTACAACACAACTCTGGATGACACTTTCTAAGTCAAGGGCATATGGTATAATGTTAAGTTTACCTCTAAAGAACAGAAATAAACTAAACAACATTAAAATCACTAGAATAAAGAGAATAAAGAAAGCTTGATCAACTCAAAATAAAATAGGAATGGAGAAGAAAAAGCAAAACAGTTTTAAATCACAACAAGTGGGAAACAAAATTTTGAGGAGACATAAATCTAAATGTATCAGTAATTCCAACAAATATGAATGAACTAAACTTCTAGAGAAAAAGACAGAGATTTTCTTATTGCCTTTTTAAAAATCAGCTATATAGTCTGTACAAAAGACACAGCTAAAAATATAAGAGAATAGAAATATTAAAAGTAAAAGAATGGAAAAAAGACATTCTAGGTAAATAACAACTAATAGAAAGCTAGTGTCACCATATTGATATGAAACAGAAGTCAATGAAATAGATTTCAAGAATTATTAGAGTTAAAGAGGGATATTTTACAATGATAAAAAGAACAGTTCATCAGGAAAATAAGACAAAGATATTTATGCACATAATAACATAACTTTGAAATATATAAAACAAAAATTGATAGACTTTCAAAGAGAAATTGACAAATCCATCACCATAGTGAGAGATGATAATATACTCCTTTCAAAATAGTAAATCAAGCAGGCACAAAAACCAGTAATGCAGGAAAGATTCAACAACACAATTAACAAACTTTAAAGACATATGAGAACTTTTCAGGCAATTTTATAGAATATATTCTTTTTCAGCACACATAAAACACTAATAAAACTTGATCATATGCTAGGCTGCAAAGCAAATTTCAACAAATACCAAAAATGGGTATTATATGGACCGAATGTTCTGAACATTATACAGATAAGTTAGAAGTTAATTAAAAAAAGTCTTTGAAGATTTTAAAAGCATAATTCTAAGTAAAGTATATGTCACATCCCCCGACAGAGCACAAGAGCTTTTAACAATGCTAGTTTTCATCCATCTCATTGACACCACCAAGCCTAGTTCTTCATTTTACTGATAGCTAACATTTCGTAGATACTGCTCAAGGTCAGAGTTGAAATCAGTGGCTCCAGAACAGAGGGAAGGAAGCTTGCCTCTGAGGATATTGAATGTGCAACCTGGACTCCAGTGGGCTTGTACCGCCAACAACTGACATACAAGAATGCAAAAGTACTTTAACCTGCAAAGTGTGGCTTACTGTATTCTTCCTGAGGCAGACATTGCCAGGTAGGAAGCTTCCCTCCCACTCTTCCAAAGGACAAAGTATTAAATAACTCTCTCAAAGCTACATTAGGTGGCACCCAAAATACTTGAGAAAAAGGGCTGCTCACTGGGACTGGGGTGTGTTAACTGATGGATGAGGGGCAGGCTTAGAACAAAAATGCTTCTGTGTTTGTCCACAGTTGCCCCCAGAGAAGAGGGCACTGATCCCAGAAAAGAGAGGACAGTGGGCACTTCATGCCTAACACGGACTCTGGGCAACCACGGTAAGAGAGCCCCGCTCTCCACGTCCTGATCTGTACACACCCAGCATCCCCCTGCTCTGAGCACTGACACACCACGAGGGCTTCCCTGTACGAATGGCAGATGAAGGGATTCCACCTTAAATAAAATATCAGTCTGCTCTGGTGAATTTGGTAAATATAAGCAGTGGTCCCCAACCTTTCTGGCGCCAGGGACTGGTTTCACGGAACACAATTTTTCCACGGATAGAGGGCAGGGGAGTGGTAGGCAGGGCTCAGGCAGTGACGCGAGGGATGGGGAGCAGAGCGGCTGTAAATACAGATGAAGCTTGGCTTGCCTGCCACTCACCTCCTGCTGTGCACCCCCTGCAGGGTGGGGGTTTTTTTCCTAAGTTTCCCGGAAGACAATTTTTCCAGGGACAGGTTGGGGGAGGTGGCAGAGCTCTGCGCCCAGTTTCTAACAGGCCGTGGCTGGGTACTGGCCCTCAGACCGGGGGTTGGGGACCACAGCTCTAGAGCATACATTCTCAATGTGGGTAATATCGCCCCCAAGGAGGCAAAATTTGGTTTGGCAACGGGGGCAAAAAAACAGATATGACAATGGTTTGTGGCTTTCCGAAAGACCACAACACACAAATAGATTTACGGAATATCTGTGGCATAAAATTGCATGGGAGAGTGGAGACACTTAGGGGAAAAATGTCTTCAAGGCTCCCCTGAGCAGATACATCTGAGCCTTGTGAACAGAGCCTACTCTAAGGTAATCCTACACCTAGGCCCTGGCCAGACTAATTAACTAATTTCTCCTTCATTACCAGCTTTTAAATTTCAAGAAAAGGCATCAATCATATTAATAAAGGGCCACAGAGCCCAACTCTCAATTTTCCAATCAACCTCTCAATAAATATTTATGTGGTACTTTCTATAGCCGTGCTGTACAATATGGTAGCAACTTGGAAGGATCCAATAATACCTCCCTCTAGGACAAAAAGCATGTTTACCTGCTGTTTGCTATAAAAGTATGAGCTCCCCAAGCTCAGTATTCCCACACTGTGACACAGACGCGCTGCATATGCAGCATCCATCTGGGCCCCCCATGTCACCCTCAGGAGATTTGGGGGGTGTATTTGTTTTCTATCACAGAATAACAAATTACCACGGAATTGTCAGCTTAAAATAATATCCATTTATTAGGTTATAGCTCTGTGGGTCACAAGGCCAGAGCTCTCTGCTTAGGGTCTCAAAGGCTGAAATTAAAGCATCACCAGGCTACGTTCTCATCTGGAGGCTCTGGGGAAAATCCACTTTCAAGCTCCCTCAGGTTGCTGATAGAATTTAATTCCTTGTGATTGTATAACTGAGGTCCCCATTTTCCTTGCTGGCTGCCAGCACGGTCCACCGTCAGCTATAGAGGCCACTTGCATTCCTTGACACATGGTCCCCTCCATGTCAAAGCCCACAATGGAGAATTTCTTACTGTCAACTCCCTGCCACATTTTTAATCTCTCTGACTTCTCTGTCTCTGCCCTCTAGATCCATATTTAAAGGGTCTACATGATTAGATCAGCAAACTGCTTAATCTCCCCACTTTAAGGTCAACTGACTTAAGATCTTCATTATGTCTTTAAAATCCTGTCACGGTGGTGTTTGATTGAATAACTGAGAGAAGGTGTGTGTGTGTCAGGGGCTGGGAATCACTGGGGCCACTTAGAATTTTGCCTATTACAGGGGACCAGGGAAACTAATGCAAACATGTTGATGCTCATGCTGCTTGCTGTATGTTGAGTAATGAAGTCCTTTATCTCTGACCCAAGCATTTCATTTCCTCTGCCAGCAGCCATGGAATAGTGTAAGCAGCTTATAAGAAGGGTAAAGTCAAATTCCAGACCTGCCATAAAATACACGTTGGATTTCACAGACTGAGTATGAAAAAAGGCTTAGCATATAAACCATCTCATTAACAATTTTTATATTGATTACATGTTGAAATGATGTTTGGGACTATTAGGTTAAATAAAATGTATTATTAAAATTAATTTTACTTGATTATGCTTATTTTTATGTGGTTACTAGAGAAAATTAAAATTACATATAGAAGAGGGTTGCATTATATTTGTAGCAGACAGTGCTGGTCTACATGCCCAGCTAATATTGAAGTCTGATGGGCCCTAGGGCAGGGGTTGAAGTCCAGCAGCACAAGTGCCAACTGTGCCCTGCAGATGTTTTTATTTGGCCATCACAGTGTCCACATTTTGTTGTTATTTAAATGCCTCTATATGGGGCATGTATGTTGCAGTATGCCATAGGGCCCACCATTCCCCATTGTTTTTAACTTGGCTCATTTACACATTTATTTTACCTAATTGACTTCTGCAAGCATTTAAATTCTGTGGCCCTTGCAGTCACATTCATATTTTTGTAAGGCATATGGAAAGATACTAAAACAGGAGGGCCACCAAAGGACAGCATTCAGTCAAAATGCCTCAAAAGGACTATTCAAACTTCAGACAAAGGGTCCCCTGTGGATAGTGCGGTGGCCAGGAGTCAGGAGACCTGGTTCTAGACCAAGCTCTGCCACTGATTGAGTGGGAGACCTTGGGCAAGCCAGTTCACTTCTGTGGGCCGTTTCCTCAATGGTGAAGTGAAGTATGAAGCTAGAAGGCTTCCAAGTTCCCAAGTTCCCTCTGAGAATTTCAATCTGATGGTTTTGCTGGCCAAATCAATCCGAGAGAGCTGCATGGAAGAGTAGGACTTGAAGAAACTTGCTTTCCTGTCCTTTGTACATTATTTCTCTCGCTGTAATTGGCCAGAAAGGAAAGGAAAGAGAGTCAAGGAGAAGACTCAAAGTCCTAAAATGCTCCATTGGGTAGTTTGTCAAAGAAGGAAGATAAAACGTTTGGCTACACTGTAGCTTTGTGTTCTCTATGGATGTAGATCATTCAAGTTTTGGCCCTGTACCCCAAATGGTGGATAATCAGGAGTTGGCAGCATCCCGATACCTACATCTGCTCCTCACTCCCTTCCCTCCCTGACAGTGGCATTTTGGAGAATCCAGAGGCAGAAGCCGCAAGCTGGGGCTGAGTGAGTGTGAGCAGGGGTTTGTGGCTGGCAAGTTTCCACTCTCTCTACCCATGACATCTTTTTCATAACCTGGATTTCTTTAATTAAAAAACATCTGCCAACTCCTGTTATCTGCAAAGATGTGCCATAGCAACACTCTTTGTAAGCCCCTTATGTAGCTGATGCAAACAGGTGGAAGAAAAGCCTCCGTAAAGCCTCCCAAGTTTAAAGATGGAAAGGGAAGCAAAGGAAGCTCTCCAAGGTGTGTGTGTGTGTGTGTGTGTGTGTGTGTGGGTGTGTGTGGGTGTGTTTGTGTGTAACACAGGAGCATGCGGACAGGAAGATCTCTCTTGCAATTCATCCTTCTAAAAAGTTCTCCTCTTTCAGAGAGGGTCAGAGGAATTTGGGGACATGAGCAGCATACCTCTCACACACATAACACAAATAATGACAGGCACCTTGTGACAAATCGCACAGAGAAAAGAATTCATTGCAGTTAGGCTTATTTGATAGGACTCCTGTTGCATTTTGACCAGAGTGGGTCTGATTGACTCAGTGAGCAGAGGCAGCCAGATCTCCACTGCTTTCGTCTTCTGCCCCATGAGCAGTTACTTCTAAAGGAAAATCCTTAACAATCATCTTAAGGAGGCGAGACAACATTGGCAAGCCCAGGGCAGCAGTGCAAATGGAGACCTCATGCTTCAGGTCTAATATGTATAAAGCTAACACATTAAAATAGTAATATGTTAAATAAAATGTTTTGTATCCTCATATCTTACAAATACACCTTCAGATCAACCTGGAAGGCCAGTTTCACAGCTATTAGGTTATTAAGTATGAAATGTCCAATTTCCTTAAGTACTAAAGTTTGACAGCTGATATCTCTGACATTTCACTTTGACACTTGTTTCATTTTTATCGTGAAGGTACAGCTTTCATTCTTTCAAACACACGGTTTGGCTTGTGATTATTTTTCAAATTTTTTTTAGAGTAATTTTTGTGAAACCACGCATAAGTCAAAAATTTGTGTTATTTTCAAATATGAGTTCCATCGTGGAAACAGTGTTGTGAAGACAGCTTGAAATATCAACAAAGTGTTTGGGAAGGATGTGGTGAATGAACGCATAGTACATCAGTGGTTTGAGAAGTTCCGTTCTGGTGATTTTAATATTGAAAATAAGCCACGTGGGCAATCTGAGACCAAGGTGGATAATGATGAGCTGAAAGCTGTAGTGGAAGTGAATCCATCTCAGCCTACGCGTGAATTAGCAGCAAGGTTTGACGTTACTATTCCAATAATATTGGACAATTTGAAACAAATGGGCAAGGTAAAGAAGCTGGATAGATGGGTTCCACATGAATTAAACAAGCATTAGAAGAGAAATCATCTCAAAGCTTGCCTTTTTTTTGCTGTCACGACAAAAAGGCGAACCATTTCTACACCGTGTTGGTATGTGTGATGAAAAACAGATTCTTTTGGACAATTGCAAACATTCGGCACAATGATTGGATAAAGATGAAGTGCCCAAACACAGTCCCAAACCGAATATTCATCAAAAGAAGCTACTGGTGTCTGTTTGGTGGTCCAGTGCTGGTATTATCCACTACAGCTTCATGAAACCTGGTCTATCGATTACAGTGATGTCTACTGTAACCAGCTGAACGAAATGATGAGGATGCTTGAGATTAAGCAGCAGAGATTGGTCAATAGAGACAGGCCAATCCCTTTGCAAGACAACGCTCAACCACATGTCCCACAAACAATGCTGCTCAAACTACAGAGGCTAGACTTGGAAACTCTCTGTGATCCACCGTTACCAGACCTTGCACCAACTGACTACCACTTCTTCCAGGCTTTGGACCACTTCTTGCAAGGAAAAATATTCGATTCTCAACAAGCTATGGATAACGTCTTTCACGATTTCATCGCCACTTACTCTCCAGGCTTCTTGACTGCTGGCATAAATAGCTACCATTAAGATAGCAGAACTGTGCCAATAGTTTAGGTGTATATTTTGATTAATTGTACTGCTTCTTATTTGAGATATAATAAATTAAACTTCTGATTCAACATCAGACATTTCATATTTAATGACCTAATAGAATTCTCAGACCCCTTAGGGTTCTGCACTAGACACGGGGGTGCAGAGGGAGCCAGGCCCTGGATGCCACCCTGCCTCCTCTTCCCTTTCCATCGCAGCTACGTCCTGCACAGCACAAGCCTCCCACGAATGTAGCTGCTCCAGCCCACACATCTAGGCTCCAAATATGCCCTCTACAAACAGCTGTCCCACGGCAAGCCTGCGGGACTTGTGTGTGCACAAGAGCATTGTCTTCTGTCCTCTGGAGGCCTCGCCCAGGAAAGAGGCCATGCGAGCGCTGGAAACCCAAGGAGGTCCAGGTTTCTGAGCCCGGAGCATACTCTAGAAAGTGAGGATGGAGAGGTACGAGCTCAGAGTGGGCACATGTCCTCAACCCCATGGATTTCTTGCCTGGCTTAGAGGAGCACAGTCAGAAGACAGTTGAAGTGGGCCCCTAAGAGTGCAGGCCCAGAGGAGGGACTTCTCCAGTCTGGGTCTAAAGCAGTGCTGATCTCACCCTCTTGCTTCTATCCTCAGGCATGCACCTCTCTTCTACTGCTCAGGCCAGGAAGAGTGTCCCGATTTTGGGCGAGGGATAACCCTCATTCATCCCCATCCCCTCTGGATTAAACATGAGCTCCATTGCCCAGATCTGAAATGGAGGTATCAAAAGCAATACTGAATGATGTCCTCTGTCTGGGGGTTAGCCTCCTGACCTGACAGCTTCCAGAGAGCAAAGGCCTATGTGCTTGGGGCTTTACCACAGCACACTCCCTACCATGGCTCAAGGTGGACAATGACACTTAATCAGTGTCCTTTCAAATAATATTTATTAATTTTTCTGATCATAAATGTACAGAAAATAGATTTTTTTTTTTTTTACGACGATGATGTCTGATGTCTGGCCTGTTTTGTTAGTAGTCCTTAGGACAAACCAATAAATCTGCAACCAGAAGATCTCTTTCTTCCAGGGCAGCCCAGCCATTATGAGACAAGGCTAACTGCTTAAAAATTTGTTTATATTAATATTTGCCTTCCTTAAGTTCCACCCTCTGATACAATTCTTCTGTCCCCTGGAGCAGCCGCCTAGACAAGCCTGCTCCTCTGCAAAAATCTCAACAGCCTTGTTCCTCAATTTCTATGTGATAGCTCATGCAAAGAGACTAAGGCTATGCTCGTTACATACGAGACATTTAATAGTTTATTACTGTTGTTATTGCTAATTTCTTTTCACTTTTCATTAAGAGGTTTAAAACATAAAAATAAATAAATACACCCCATTCTTTACATATTTCTCCACTTTTTTCATCCCACTCTGCTTCCTCTTCTTGCTCCTTCCCACATACCCCAGGGCAGGGCAAGAATAGGAAAACCATACATGCTCTTTTCTTAAAAAGCCCATCTCAGATCTGGCTAAGGACAAAATATTTATCCCAGAGGTGAAAACATTCAATAAACTCTCTGAAATAGTTATTGGATCTTTCAACTACAAGTTGTCAAATATTCTACTTCTGTTCCCCAGCAGCTTAAATAATGTCACCAGCAATGAGGACTTCATGTTCCAGGCAGTGGCTCTGCCTTTTGAAGAAGGAGGTTAAGTTCTGTGGAGACAAGAAGACATGGAGTATCGCACCCCATTCTAGCCATGGTGGTGGAGAGACCCCATAACCAACTTCCCAGCATTCTTAGATAATGGGGTGAAGGAAAGGGACCCAGGGAAAGGGTTAGAAGTGGAAAATAAACATTTGGGAGAAACAAATTGTTGTAGAGCAGAAAGAAACTGTTGATTTTACTTGGAGAGAATTAAGTGAAATAAGTTTATATAAGATCCGAAATAGCGTCTCCTTGGATTTCTAAATACACTTAGGGGTAAGCACACTTCAGAGTACCCAGCACAGCACTACGACTTGTTGAGAGAGAAAACAAAGCTTTGTGCTTCCACCTAACACGAAGCAATTATTCTTTGCACAAAAGAATATCCTCTTACCTTATCCATTGTTGGGAAGATATAACTAAGATAAAGATAAAGAAATATGACTACTCATAGTAATCAACCAACCATTGGTAAACATTAATAAGAAACAGCAATAATGAAATATTCAAGCAATCCCCAGAGCTGCACTGAGTTCCAAAGTATATAAAATGGCATGGATACATTCTCAACAGGGGATATCTCAGCAGCATTACCTAAATGCTGTATTGCTGTATCAGGTGTTGCCTTTGTTGGCACTGTTTACTGCAAGGGCTTTGCTGCCAGGGAAGACAGTGGGCAAGAGGGGACTAGGCCCCCAGGTTGTCCTGACACTTCAATGACACTTTCAATTTACAACCTTTTCAAATATTTTTTCTTTGTAGCAGCGTTTTGGAGGATCTTAGCAAGACTTTCTGGGTAAAATGTCCTTACAACAAGTTGAACACCTGATTATATGATGAGAGGTTTCTTCCACGAACAGGTTTGCTTGTGAATGGATAAAATACCACATCCCACTCCCAAAGTTGGACACACAGGGCTCACTTAACCTTGCTTAAGTAGGTTATTCCTACACTTTACACTTTTTTTTTTTACCTTATCTTTATAGCATACCTGGCAAGATCATCCTATAAAGGTGGAGGAGGGGTATTTCAAGAGTCATCAGTAGAAATTCTGAATTGGAGAAAACTTACTAAAACTTATTATGTTTTGATGGAATGCCTAATTGACCATTTGCGTATAAAAAGATAGACCCTAGAATATGTCCTAGAAGAGACCAGAGCAAAGGAAGGACCAAACGAATATCTCTACAATGGGATATAAGAATTTTTTTGCACCTACAATCAGAAAGGGGATTTGACAAGAGGTTCAGAGACTGCAGACCATTCAGGAGATGTGCGGAAGTTAAGTGGGAGAGGAAACCAGGAGGAAAAAATGTAAAATATAGCATGGAGGGAGAAGAAAAAGTGGCCACTGAGCATTCCAGGTACTGGATACGGCTGAGAAACTTTAAAGAATGGAGATTTCTATTATTACATTTTAAATTGTCATATAGAGCCATAATGTAACCTCTCTCCCGTGCCCCAAACCTAATTCAGTGGTGCTTGGAGGTAGGAGGGGAGGAAATGAAAGGAAATTACAAGCAAAAGAAGGTTACATTTCATGTTTGCATCTGCTTTACTCACAGTAGAGATCAAATATTCACTGGACACAGAATATCCCAGCTAGAAGTGACTAAGAAAAATATAAGCACCTCTACTTTCAAGAATCTTCAGAAGCATTGATGGGAATATTGGGTGTCATATGGAGATTGAGGCATTGAGTCAGTTTAAAAATATACATTAAAAACAAGCCACAGCCTAGGAGAAAATATTTGCAAGAGACAGCTGATAAAGAGTACAGTTACCGAAAATATACAAAGAACTTCTCAAACTCGAAATTAAGAAAACAAACAACCTGATTAAAAAAGGAACAGATACTTCACCAAAGGAGATATACAGATGGCAAATAAGCTATGAAAAGATGCTCAACATCATATGTCATTAGAAAATTGCAAATTAAAGCAAAGAGATATCGCTGTACACCTATTAAAATGGCCAAAATCCAAAACACTGACAAGACCAAATGCTGGCAAGGATATGAAGCAATAGGAACTATATTTCATTGCTGATGGGGATGCAAACTGTTACAAACACTTTGGAAGACGGTTTAACAGGTTTTTTTTTCTTTTTTTTTTTTTTTTTTTACAAAACTAAATATACTCTTACCACATGATTCAGCAATCACACCATTTGGTATTTACCCAAAAGAGTTGAAAACTTAGGTCCACACAAAAACCTACAAGCTGAGGTTTAGAAGCTTTATTCATAATTACTAAAACCTGGAAGCAACCAAGATGCCCTTCAGTAGGTGAATAAACAAATAAACCATGAAAAATAAATAAATAAATAAACCATGGTAGATCCAGACAGACAATGGAATACTATTCAGTGCTAAAAAGAAATGGGTTATCAAGTTGCAGACATGGAAGAACCTCAAATGCGTGTTGCTAAGTGAAAGAAGCCAATCTGAAAAGGCTGCCTACTGTGTGATTCCAACTATACGACTTTCTGGAAAAGGCAAAACTATGGAGACAGTAAAAAGATCAGTGGTTGCCCGGCATTAGTGGGTGGATGAAAAGGCAGAGCACAGAGGATTTGGGGGGCAATGAAACTACTCTGTATGATTCTATAATACTGAAAACGTGTGCCCCAACACCTAGAATGTACACCACCAAGCATGAACCCCAATGTAAACTATGGACTTTGGCTGATAATAACGTGCCCATGTAGATTCATCAATTGTAACAAATGCACCCAGGTGCTGGATGCTGATGGTCAGGAAGGCTGTGCCTCTGAGGGGAGAGAGTATAAGGGATTCCCTGTGCTTTCTGCTCAGTTTTGCTGTGAACCTAAAACTGCTCTAAAAATTAAATATACATATACATTTATACATATACATACACTCTATATGTGAAGGGTGACGTCAGAAGTTTAGGGCACGGGAACTCCCAAATGGCTGACACCTGCGTTAAGTTACTAACCTTCACAGCGAGCAGAGAGAAACAACCGTCAGCGGTGCGTTCCTGAGGAGTTAGACTTCACTCACGTTCGCCAGTGTGGAGCGCACCTTGGCTTCTAAGTGCACTTCCCTCCATCTCGGCGCTGGGCTACCACGTGACCACTTCTGGCCAATAAAATGTGAATGGAATGGCTACGTCACTTCCTTGCCAAAGCGTCTAATTGCCAGTCCCTGAATCTCCGGGCTTCATCCTTGCTGCCAGGGCGCAAGCGCACTCTGAGCTGGAAAGGCCGACAGGTCAAAGGAGTCTGGCATGTTGGGCTACAGACCTGGAGGGCAATTGTGGAACTAGCAGCACCTGCAGTGGGTTTTGCATGGAGACGAAATAAAAATTTCTGCTGTGTTAAACCTCTGAGGTTTAGGGTTGTTTGCAGCCAGAGCCTGGTCTGGCCCACACTGACTGCTGCTCCGAGCTACAGTTTCCAGTTCAAGTCCA
Organism: Indri indri; assembly: GCA_004363605.1. Lineage (NCBI taxonomy): Eukaryota > Metazoa > Chordata > Mammalia > Primates > Indriidae > Indri > Indri indri. The sequence goes on along the minus strand of RJWJ010000326.1, from coordinate 244,291 downwards.
CCGAGGCCTGACTGGTGCAGCTATGTCAACTTCTCTTACCTAGCAGGAAAACCGGGGAAAATGGAATGCTGCACCCATGGTGGAGAAAACCATAATAATTTTCAGGTAAATTCGGTTTTGAGGGTTTTTCCAATCTAAGCAATACACAGGTCAGGGCTACAGTGTCCATTTTGCTTCTTCCAGTTCCCCGGGGAATGTATTTTTAGGGGAGAGCAGAGATGGTTACCATCCATCATTTTGGAAAGTCATGAGATTTACAGAGATAGATGCCTAAACAAAGGACACGCGTATTAACAAATCTAGCTGTCCAAAAGTCAGGGCTAATGTTAACCAAGATGAGCATTACTGCGATTCCATCAAGATGTCCTGTTATTTATTTAACTTTTCCATTTTCATTTTTTATTTGGGTAAGATAATTGCTTGTGATAAGCCTCGGGTGTGGAGACCTGGTGCATACAGAGCGGCGAGGGAAGCTTCAGTCTATCGTCTGGGGATGCACCGGGGAAGGGAATCGATGGATTAAATATTGAAATGATCTCAATTAATATCCTTGAGTAGTTGTCTTCAAAAAAGGAGGACCTCTCCAAAATGAATGGCTGACTCCTTACCAACAGGACAAAGAAAATCTATTAGGAAGATAATGTGTTTACCTGCTTGAGAAAAGAAGATCTCTTCTGAGTGAATTTCTTAAGAAACAAAAAGACACATATACAGTGTTTTTCCCGCTGAGTCTGATATCGCAATGTTACTCGTGTATCTCGCTTCATAACATCTACGCCTGTGCCCCCCTGTCGCTTATTGCCAAGACCCTAAACTGGACAACACTAGGGCTTTGGTGTCAAAAGCCCTAAAGTGGAACTTCAGTAAATGAGACCTGTTTGTTTAAGTGATCACTTTAGCACGCAATCGTGATCATTTCAATGGAACAACAACCGTGACCCTCGGGCTCTTGTGTGCCTGCTCTTAAGCCCTTTCCCCTCTGTTCCCGTTGTCACTCTCCCCACAACCCTCTCTATTCTGGCCTGAATGCCCCCAGAAGCTTAAGCAGAGGCAAACCTGGGTGTGGTGCCTTCTTCTGCGGAGTGGTAACATCTCAGGGCATATTCAAGGATTTCTGTCAGATAACAACGAAAACAGCCACTGGAGCTGGGTTGTGCTAACAACAAGTCCCTGAAGTGCTATTGCAACTATCCTTTTTTCAGATGAGAAAATTAGGTTTGGAGAGTAAATACTGGCCCAGGGTCGCACTCCTATTGCTGCTGGTTAAACCAAGAAAGAGGGTGGAGAGGGGCTGTTGTTAGCGGCATTGTTCCTTCCCTAACATCTCTGCCTACTGAGAAAAAAATAAAAAATAAAATGCCTTCCCCTTTCCTGCCCTATTTGATGACTTGAAAGGTAGAAGAGAACATTTCTGTTTGCTACTTTGTTATACTCCTTCTGATGATAATTAATGACCTCAGCAAGGGACATGACCTAAAAGGAAAAACAAAGAATTAAACAATATCAAAAGGATTTTGACCCTTCAATCCTCTGTTTATCCAACACAAGCAGTTGCTCACAAACCAGCTAAAACCCTTGCTCCTCCAAGAAGCCTTTCCCGGCTAGTCCAGTCTAGGCTGAGGGCTTTCACCACCTGAAATTCTCCTGGCCCTGTCATTCACTGCTCAAGGGACCTCTTCAAATGCCCCTGCCTTACTCCTGCCATCCCAACGCCAGAGGTCTTGCCCCAGCCAGTTTCGCTTTCCCCACAGCACACACAAAAAAATTAAGCAAAGAAGAACGATCGTAAAACTCTAAGGAGGCAGGTTCTATCTCCTCCTATTGTGGGAAATGGAGCCATTAGAAGCATGTCTTTGGCCTCCCATTGTGGTAGGAGCTGGAGCAGACACTCTACAGAGCAAGCGAAACAGACGCGGACTCAAGGATCTTACAGTTCATGGGACTCTCCCCACCACCCCCACAAACAGGATTACAGGATTGCATTAGTTTGCTTTGGCAGTGTTTTGGTTTTTCTTTTCCTTTTTTTTTTTTTTTTTGGAGACAAAGTCTTGCTCCGTCACCTGGGGCTGGAGTGCCGTGGCATCAGCCTAGCTATCAGCAGCCTCAAACTCCTGGGCTCAAGCCATCCTCCTGCCTCAGCCTCCTGAGTAGCTGGGACTACAGGTATGCACGACCATGGCCAGCTAATTTTTTCTATTTTTAGTTGCCCAGCTAATTTTTTTTTTCTATTTTTAGTAGAGACGGCGGGGGAGGGGGGTTCTCACTGTTGCTTAGGCTAGTCTCGAACTCCTGAGCACAAGCAGTCCTCCCGCCTTGGCCTCCCAGAGTGCTGGGATTACAGGCGTGAGCCACCGTGCCCAGCCTTCTGGCAATATTTTAGCTCTACTTAACTGTAACTTACAATTCCCATGTGGCTTTGTATTTTTAAAAAATTGTGAAATATATCATTACACACAATAGAAACATACATGTATAGTTCCAAGAATTATAATAAAATGATTTCCCATGAGCCCACCATCTAGGTTAAGTAATAGAACATAAAAGGATATCTGTGTGTCCCTCCTCATCCCAATCTTGCCTCCTTTCCACTCTCCATGTTTTATATTAACCATTCCTTTGCTTTTCTATGTAGTTTTGCTGCACACATATGTATCACTACAGAATATATTGTTTGAGGGTTTTTTTCTACTTTTCTATAAATGGGATATACAGATGTCTTCTCTTAAAACTTGCTTTTAAAAATTTTTTTCCTGACAACATATCCATAAGATTGAACCATGTCGAAAGTAGCTTGTAGTACACTCATTTTTACTGCTATGTAACTTTGTGTCAAATGAATATACCCCAATATTTTTATGCATTCTACTTCCGGTGGATATTCAGGTTAATTCTAATGTTTTGGCACTTACTATTCCAATACTTCTATGAATATCCTTGTGCACATGTCTTGGTGCACAAATACTGGTGTTTCTCTAGGGTGCATACAATAGGAGTGATTCTTTTGGTTATTAAGATAGAACGTCTTCAACTTTGCCAGAAAATGTCAAATGAGTTTCCAAAATAGTAGCAGAATTTGAGACTCTCTCTAGCATTGTGAAAAAGTTTCTGTTGGTCCACATCCTCACCAGCACCTGGTGAGGTCCTGTGGCAGAAGTTTCTAGGTAGAAGCATTTAAATATGTTAAATATAAAGGGGGAAACATCTAGACCCAGGAAAATAAATCTGTAAGGCTTAAAAGTCAGACTCACATGTAAAAATATCCCTGGATGTGTTCTTTTATTTATTCAAACAGAATGGCTAGGCCAACACCAACAGTCATAAATCATGTTGATCGTATGTGCCCTTAATATGATGTGACCACTTCACCTCTGTGGTCTTCCTCCAAAACCCCATAACCCCAGTCTAATTTTTTAAAATAGCCAAATTCCAATAGAGACACATAGTACAATATATTTGAGCAATTTCTCAAAACTGCCAAGGTCATCAAAAATGGGAAAGCCTGAAAAACTGTCAATGCCCAGAGGAGCCTATGGATAAATAAATGTAATGCAATACCCTAGGTGGGATGCTGGACAGCAAAAGTACATTAGCTAGATCCATGGCCACGGCAAAGTCTAAATAATTGATCCAATGAAAATCGGAATAAATGGTAGAGTTTAGTTAATAATAATGCATCAGTACTGGTTCGCTAACTGTAACAAATGTACCATACTGATGCAGATGTTAATAACAGGGCAAATGGTAGGTACGGGTAGGGGCGGGAGCGTGGGAACTCTCTGTACTATCTGCTCAATGTTTCTGTACATTTGAAACTGTTCTAAAAAAATTGTCTATTAATTTAAAAAAAAATAGTGCAGCTTTAGCTGGGCACACTGTCAAAATCCTAATATATAAAATCTGAAATTTATACACTTGAAAGAAATGAGGATAAACTTCAATGTTGCCCAATGACTCATTATTAGTACTTAAGCATATAAAATGTAATAACATATATTGAGTACAGCCACATGTATCTACATATACATTGGGTCTTTATGCAGCAAGAGGCCTTTTTCAAGCTTTCCCTCTTCTTGTGGATCAATAATTTACCCATTTAGACATGGCCATGGAATACACACATGGACCTAGCTAAGGTGAATCAGTGATGCCTCCATCCTCAGTCTCTGCCTGCTGACATTAGGATATTCCTACTTTGAATGTCCTCCTGCTCAGGGTGGGAATAGACCCTCTGGGTGATGGGCTTCTGGACGGGAAGTTCCATGACGCAGAGGTAATGTCCACTTCCTTCATCACCACACGCTTAGCCCACGGCATGGTGCCTGGCATAAAGTAAGCACTCAACAGATTTTGTTGAATAAATAAATTACTGCCCAAGAAAATTTGAGTGGTCTGGATAGAAGATCAAACCAGCCACAATGTACACATAAGCTAAAATCTAATTCAGAGCAAGGCCCTAATTCTCTTCAATTCTATGAAGGTTTAGAGAGTTGAGGAAGCTGCAGAAGAAAAGTCTGAAGCTAGCAGAGGTTGGTTCATGAGAGTTAAGGAAAGAAGTCATCTCCATAAAGTAAAAGTGCAAGGTGAAGCAGCAAGTGCTGATGGAGAAATTGCAACAAGTTATCCAGAAAATCTAGCTAAGATCATTGATAAAGATGGCTACACTAGGCCAGGCGCAGTGGCTCACACCTATAATGCTAGCACTCTGGGAGGCTGAGGCAGGAGGATCAATTGAGGTCAGGAGTTTGAGACCAGCCTGAGAAAGAGCGAGACACCATCTCTACTAAAAAAAAATAGAAAAATTAGCCGGGCATGGTGGCCTGCGTCTGTCATCCCATCTTCTTGGGAGGCTGAGGCAGGAGAATCACTTGAGCCCAGGAGTTTGAGGTTGCTGTGAGCTAGGCTGACGCCATGGCACTCTAGCCTAGTTGACAGAGCGAGACTATGATTTTCCATGTAGAGAAAACAGCCTTCTATTGGAAGAAGATGCCATCTAGGATTTTCCTAGGTGGAGAGAAGTCAACACCTGGCTTCAAAGCTTCCAAGGGCAGCCTGACTTTCTCATTAGAGGCTAATGCAATGACTGACTTTAAGTGGAAGCCAATTCTCCTTGTCCATTCCAAAAATCCTAGGGCCCTTAAGAAGTATGCTAAGTCTACTCAACCTGTCCTCTATCAATGGAACAAAAAAGCCTGAACGACAGCATATCTGTTTACAGCATGGTTTACAAACTATTTTAAGCTCACTCTTGAGACCCGTCGTTCAGAAGGAAAAGATTTCTGTCAAAATATTACTGCTCATTGACAATGCACCTGGTCACTCAAGAGCTCTGATGGAGATGTACAAGGAGATGAATTATTTTCATGCCTGCTAATATAATATCCATTTTGTAACCCATGAATCAAATAGTCATTCCAAAATTCAAGTCTTACTATTTAAGAAATATATGTGTAAGACTATAGGCCATAGATTACGATTCCTCTGATGGATCTGGGCAAAGTAAATTAAAAACCTTCTGAAAAATATTCACCATTCTAGATGCCATTAAGAACATTCATGATTCATGGAAGGAAGTCAAAATATCAACATCAACAGGAGATTGGAAGACACTTATTCCAACCCTCATGGATGACTTCGAAGAGTTCAAGACTTCAGTGGTGGAAGTAACTGCAGATGTGGTGGAAATAGCAAGAGAACTAGAATTAGAAGTGTATCCTGAAGATGGGACTGAATTGCTAAATCTCATGATAAAACTTGAAAACTTCTTTGGAATGAGCAAAGAAAGTGGTTTCTTGAGATGGAAACTACTCCTGGTGAAGATGCTGTGAACATGTTGAAATGACAACAAAGAATTTAGAATATCACATAAAGCAGTGGTAGGGTTTGAGAGGATTGACTCCAATTTCGAAAGAAGTTCTACTGTGGCTAAAATGCCATCAAACAGCATCACATGCTACAGAGAAATCTTTCATAAAAGGAAGCATTGATTGGTGTGGCAAACTTTATTGTTGTCTTATTTTAAGAATTGCCACGGCCACCCCAACCTTCAGCAACTACCATTCTCATCAGTCAACAGCCTTCAACATTGAGGCAAGATCCTCCACCAGCAAAAAAGTTACAACACGCTGAAGTCTCAGATGATCATTAGTACTTTTTAGCTCTAAAGTATGTTTTAATTCAGTTATGTACATCTTTCTATAGACATCATGCTTTTACATATTTGAAAGACTACAGCATAGTGTAAACGTAACTTTCATATGCACTGGGAAACCAAAAAATGTATGTATGTGACTCACTTTATTGCAATATTTGTTTTATTGCTGTGGTCTGGGACCAAACCTACAATATCTTTCAGGTATGGAGGTATTTTTTTATTGAGTAAACCGAGATTCAGATCTCTTCATCATTTTTCCCTGGTCATTTTGTCCAATGGGACTTATCGATCCAATGGATCCACTCCAGTGGCCCCACTCCCTTGTGATGGCAGCTCTGCTCCCCTCCATGCTGTCCCTCACTAGGGACGGCTGGGCATGTTGTACAAGAATAATATTTAATTTGTGCTTTACTATGTCTGCTAACACTTGCTCCAAATAGCAGAAGTGCAATTTTCCCCGATGTGCCTCTGCCTCCCATGTCACTCTGTGGGGACACCACAGGCAAAATTGAGAGCCCAATCTGGAGCAAGCACCGTAGAAAGAAGACCCCCAAAATCCTATTTACTCTCCAACTGGAATGGCTTGTGAAAAAGGAACTGCTGTGCTTTGGGTCAGGCAAATGAGGTGCGGTAACAGCACCAACCACAGAGAGGGATGTTAATTCCTCTAATTGACAGGGAGCTCCTATCATTTCAGAATATGCTTATTTTCCTGCAAGGAAACGAGGCCAATTTATTCAACTGATTACAATGTCACTGTGCATTTGTGAAATGGAAGTTTTCTCTGGTCTGATGGGTGGCCGCTCGCCAGGAAGCTGGATGAATATCAAGGGTTCAGACGAGAGTTCCAAAGCTGACCGTTCCCCCAAGGAGGGAACAAAGAGAAACGGGCCTGCCTTCATGCAGACTGCATGCTGGAAGAGGAGGCCTGAGGGGCAGGCAGGCATTCACTGAGCATCTTCAATGTCCCAGCACTGCAGTGGGCACAACATGTTGGATGGGAATGAGCCAAGGACTGAGTCTTTTAGTCACCTCAATTTTCAAAGTCACCTCATCTGTAAAATGGGGATAATAATATCTTCCCTGTTTCCATCAAAGACCTGTGGTGTGGACGAAATAGTCAATAAGAGAACACACTATAAACCACAACCCTATTACTCTCTATTACAGAACCCTGTTTGTTTCCTGCATAGCTTTTCTCATAGTCTAGTAGTATTTTTTTTATTGCTGCCTTATTTAATGTCTATCTCCCCCAGTAGAATACAAGCTCTCCAAATGCAGGAACAGCACCTGACACATAGAATGAACTCATGCTTTATGAGCACCGTCATCTTCCCACTATCTCTCCTCAAGACAAACTCATTCCTATTAATACCTACATACTCTGCCCAAGCCGATCCCCTGCTCCAGAGACATGGTCCCCATATCTTTATAGCAATGTAAACCTTATTCTTCCTGGAAGGGCCACATCAAGTTCTACTGCTTCTATGACATTATTTTCTCACTCTTCCTTAAAAATCTTCCTCTTGCTGGGTAGTTCTTCACTACCATACACACCACCCACAGCTCCGGTCACACTCTCGCCCATATGCTCACTTGGCACAGGTGGGGTCATTTGATAGGTTTTTTTTTTTGTTGTTGTTCTATCTTCCTCAAGCCAATATAGTGCTCAGCCCAGCTCTGATTCTGCAAGCATTACCTAATAAGAGATAGATTTTCCACACAAAGAACAAGAGAATATGTCCTAGAATGGAAGAGTCATAATCAAAAATCCTAAAACATTCAGGGTTGAAGGAGTTGCTGGGCCCAGGACTTATTCTTCAAGCTTGCCAAGAGTTTGACATTTTCTTCCTACTTGGTTGTCTCACCCCATGGATGCTGATTAGCCCACCAAACCTAGGAGCCAAGGATTTTCCCAAAGGAACTAATTCATTCCTGCTAAGGACTAGGAAGGAGCTGCTCTTCCCTGGTAATGGCAAGATGTCCTGAGAGGAAAGACTCCTAGGAGTTAAAATCCTCCTCCCCCCACCCCATGGCCACCCCTTCCTCCCTGGTGGGCACCCCCCTTCAGTTGGATCTATCCCAAATCAGAGACTCAGCCCTCTTTCATATAGGGAGGTCCCAACCTTCTCATTCTTCATACCTAATGTCTCCTAACAAAGAAGAAAACCAACAAGTTACCAAGTATATGGAAGCTGATACTTTCACAGGAAGCAACTGGAACCTGGTTTGCAGGTTGTCAATAATCTGAACATCTCAAGTAGTCAGAACTATCTTAAGCGTGAAGCTGTGGGACGCTCCCAGAGGTAAATATCTAATTACCCCCAAACACAGAAACCAGCTTGCACACAAACTCACACACCCCCTTGCCTTGCAGGCCTCTAATTCTGTGTAACACTACTGAGCTGTGGTGGTTTCTAGAGTAGTAAGAGGAAACTGACTGGCTTGGGGCTTTAGCTCAGACTCCTGATTGATGAAAGGGAAAAAAAAGGACCATTTTTAAGGACCTCTGTGTCAAGCAACAGGCATTGTCACATAACGTGTCTCATTGAATCTTTATAGCACACCTGTGACTTGGGTGTTATTATCCCAGTTTTATTTGCAGGAAAGTAAACCGAGTCTCAGAGAATTGGCACACAGCTGGTACACAAATATTAAAGTCGCAGCCATAGTTCTAATCCCCACGTGTAACCACCTTCCCATTATGCAAACCAACCTCCTGGCAGTGGAGGGGACAGAGGTGGCGTATGTCAAAGAGGAAAGGAGATGGCAGCTAGAAAATTACACCCCGCAGAGGCTCTCCTACATTTTCAGCCAGCTCTTGCACAATGCTCTGCCATCCCGGGCCCAAGGTCCACACTCACGTTCCGACGGTACACCTGTCATCAAGGCAGGATGGGGCTGCCCCACCTATCCTGTCTTAGTCTTCTTGCTGTATTTTTAGTCGTTCATCTATTCAGTATTTGCTGAAGGTTCACTATCCCCAGTCATCGTCCTAGGCACTAGAGACCATGCAACACAAACCTGACGAAGACCTCTGCCCTCGCGCAGCATACATTCATATTCATTACCATTATTTGAAACTGCTTTGCTCATTTGTTTGTTTGCTTATTGTCCCCCACCCCCGCCCCCACCTGCCCAATATACACGTTCCTTAACAGAAAGAACACTGTCTTTGCCACCGTCACCCCAGTGCCTAGGACAACACCGAGCCCCAGGAGGTATTACTTAACGTAGCCTTTAAGAGGCAAGTTGTCCTTTTTAGGCTTTTTCCCTTTAAGATATCCCCCGCCCCCTTCACTTCATTCACCCGGTTTTATACAGCAGAAACAGACTTGAAGGGTGGAAACATTTTGTACCATTTTTGATAATCCTGAACTCGACAGGAACGTTCTGAGTTATCTGCCAGATTCTTTGGCTTCGTCTTACACACGCTTCTAGCAGATGCCTCCTAAAGCACAGAGACTGAAAAAACAAAAATGTTCGCAGTATTTGAGAAGGGAAGTGAACACTCTGGGTTGCCTTCTCAGCATCTATTTCTCCTTCCCTTTCACGCTAACAGAACGTTAGCTCTGTTCTTGCTTAGCCGGACGGGCAGCCAGGGACCTCTAATCACCCCACCCCCAGCTCCCCAGATAGGTGGGATTGGTCTAAGGGCACGCCCATTCCACAGTGATTGGTTCAGGCATGAGCATGTGACCCAATCCTAGCCAATGACACAAGAGGAAGATTCCCTGCACCTAAAAGAGAACCATAGGAAGAGATGGTCTCTCTGGTTTCCCTGGGATTGTTGTGAGTGGCCACCTGGAACTGCTGTAGCCCTTTAGTGACCAGGCCAGGATGAAGCCAGCTCTGAGAATGGCTAAGCAGAAAGATAGAAATAACTTGGGTCCTCAAAGGCATTGCTGAACCATAAATCAACAACCCTAAAGCCTATATGCCCTGCAGATTAGCAGTTTTATTAAGAGAAAAACTTCTGTGGAGGTAAGGGTCAGAGGCAGGTGATCTGCAAAGATACTCCTCTAAGGACAAGCCACAGAGGAAATCAGACTGACGGTCTCCCAGGATCACAGCCAAGTATGATAAATGCGTCTCTCTTGACTTAGGTGAGGTGGGAGCCCTTGGGGAGTTGCTATGCTTTCTCCTTTCCACGAATGAAAGCTGTATTACTCTGCTTTCCATTCTCCTCTGGCCACTAGGAAGCACAACACCAAACTTGTTGCTGACTTATAACTGTGTTGAGCCATATGACTGGCAATATTTGTTTCCTCTTCTTTGTCTCAGTCAAGGTTTTCTATCTGTATCTTATTCCACTAATCTTATTGTACAGGACTGCTTTAGATTATTCCTGAAAAGAGATGAGGTATAGATAAATGAACCAACAACATAGCCATGGGACCAATGTCTACAGAGGAATTAATAATATGAGCTTCCATATGGAGCCTGCTGACCTAAGCGGATCAGGTTTCTCAAAGCACAATACACAAATCCCCACGATGTCAAGCCACAAGACAGTTTTCAGGGTCAGTAGGATGTAGGATCCCACTTAGAACTCTACTGAGTGTCGACACGCTGTGTCCTCAACTTAATCATAGGATTAACCATGACTGGGGAGGAGGAGGTGGCAGTGATGCGAGGGTGTAGGAGAGGAGAAGGTTAGCAGCAGGCCCTGACGTCAGGGTAGCAGGCAAAGACTTTAGGAATGAAGTGAGACTTCAGGTGAGCCTTTTCTCTTCTGAAGTGTGAGCTTCTTAAGGACAGTGAGTAGTGCTTATTTGTTTTTCATTCCTCAACTCCTAGCACAGTGCCTGGCATACCCTAAATAAATTGTTTCTCTTTTAACATTATTTTTTATTTTCCTCCCAAATGTCGAGACTATAAACATTGGGAAGCATATCAGTTTATGTTTCCATGGGAAGAAAGATCTCTGGGCTGAGAATCAGGACACCTGAGGTCTGGGCCCCACCAGTAATGAGCTGTGTGATTTGTACACAGGCAGAAGAGCAGCAGTTGAAGGATATAGGTTAAGTCAGACTATTTGGATTTAAACACTGGCTCCTCTTCTACCTGTGTGTCTGCAGGCAGTCTCTTAACCTCTCTGTGCCTATTTCCTCCTCTATAAAATGAGGGCAAAATACCTAAGGGATGTTGAAAGGATTAAATAAGTTACTATACATGAAGTGTCCAGAATACTCCCTAGCACATACTAAACATTCATGTTAGCTTTCATTATCCTTAAGAAGTCACTATGTTTTTCTAAGCCTTAAATTGTGCATCCTTTAAGAGTCAGGTTTGAACTGGATAAGAGATGTCAGACACATAGTATTCATCACTATTGTCTCATTCCCTGCCCGTGACAGACATTACTAATCGATCACAGCACTCTCTCCCACAGAGTGCAGTCATAGCCTTAAAATCTTCTCCAGGACAATACTCCAGACAGCCACTGCCAGTTTTTCAGACTTAATGAAAGAAAATAAACCTTATTTGCCATCCTGGGAAGAGATCATCTTAAAGATTCTGTGGTTGTCAATGAACAGAGCTAAGAAAGGGTGGGGAGGTCGTGGGAAAGGGCAGGGGTCTGCCTGTGTGAGACCTTCCGCACCATTCCAGGTCCCACCCTTGATCTATGACCCCTCCGGACACAGGGCGCTGAGACTTTGTTATTCCTCCACTTCCCCCGGGGACAATGGCTGGACTGTTTTCTCCCTTTGCAGCGTAATTGCAGTGATAAAATGGTGTGTGGCTAATTGCTGGGTAGGCCACAAACAGAGCAGCCTCACATGTAATTTCAGACTGGCAGAGACTGTAAATTATTCAACATGATAACCCAAAGATTATCACAACGTATGCAAGGGGAAGGAACATTGCAGGGAAACGAGAGGCTGCTTTCAAGTGAGGGTAATCCAGAAACCTTGGCTAAAAGTAAGGAGTGTGCTCTGGACAGAAACACTATAGGGCAGCTGAAGCTCAGGGCCGGGAGAGGCCTGTATGTTCTCATTTACCAGGAACTTCAGTTTCCTTGTAAGAATAATCAACTGCTGGAGAAAGTTGTCGTTTTCCATGTTCCAGAGGGAAAGGAAGAGCCTGTATCATGAGAATCCACAAATAGTACAAAATAACATGGATCATATTGATGACCATGGCCCAGATGAAAGACCTTCCATCAAGCCGGAGCCTCCCGACTTCCCTTCCTGTTAACGCCCCACTCGTCTCTTGGTGGCTCAAAAGTCTTCTTTTGCTGCCCCTCTCCGTTGGAGGCCTCGCCCCATCATCAATACATCCTAGTGAAGTACGCCCCACCCTCCTTTTCTTTCCATTCCCATTGCCACTGGCCTCACCGGGACAAGAACCATCATGGCGCCCCTGGGCCCTGACTCCCTGGCTCTGGCTCTTCCTGCATGTTGCCACTTTTTCCTGATTTCTCAGGGAAAGCTCTGATCAAAGCATTTCTCTACTCAAAATCCTTCCATGGCTTTCCAGCCTGGCATTTGGGGTCCTGTGTCATACACAGCTCCACCTACTTTTGGGGCTTCACTTTCTGCCACTTCCTTCCACTCCCCCTTTGTTCTCCCCAAATGGCCTGTAAGCTGCTCCTGGGACACACTCTCCCCTCTCAGAGCCTTGTCGTGGCTGTTTCCCCACCTCAACGGCTTTCCCCACACACTCTGCAGGCCAGGCCTGGGTGATTCCTTCAAGATGTTTGCACATGCTGACAATCACCCTCTTGAGTTTCCAGATCTGTGACACAGTTGCTTGGGCAATGAGAGCACTGTGCGTCCCCTCTGACAGCCTGCGAGGAGCCTGCTCCTACCTCTGAGACAGACCCCTGCTTGTGTTACCAATCACCCATGGCAAGGGCCCCTCTAGCCGGGCCCCCTGCCCTGCCTGGCCTGGCCTGCCACAGTGCACATTCTGTTAGTCTGCTGTTAGGATAGCTGGGGTGCAAAGCTGGGGCAGACAGAGGGGTCACAGCAGGTAAAAACCTCTTTAGGATCCTCTATTGTCCTTTATTCCCTACTAGCTTCAGTGCTGTTCTCTGATTTTCCCAATTCCTTTTAAAGCCTTAAAGTCAAAGCCATAGTATTCTTATGGGTTCCAAGTGACTTTTTCCCAAAAAAACCAAACCTAGCCATCTGGGTGTGGTCTAAACCATAGGCCCCCTCCCCCTTTACCTCCCGTCCCATAAATCTACAGTGGAGAGAGTTATCCTAACACATCCTCAGCTGGAAATCAAACCCTTACCACCTCCACATTATGCACCTTCAGGATGGGACTGCTTTGGCCGCTCCCTGCCCCTTCTGCCCATCTGCTGGGGTGGCACGGTGCCTGCTCCAAGTTGGTTGGAGCCCATGGAGGTGCCAGGCAACAATGTGTTTTGATGGGCAGCCTGCAGAAGGTGGCAATTGCCATCTCTTGTGAGCGAAGGCCATAAGCGGTGCCAGCCCTGGCAAGCCAGGTCTCTGTACACTTGTTCACACCTGTTGACTCTCCGGTGCCAAGAAAAGCGTACTTGAGCTGGGGACAAAGGTAGGGGAGAGGATGATCTCAGAGCATCAGCCTCTTTGGGTTTCCTTGTGGGGGAGACAGACCTAGAGAGATTGGGTCAGACCCAGAACCATGCCTGTGTCCGACACTGGAATTGCCTTGTGGCTCTGTGTCCTCTAACACTAGTCTGTGCTCATTCAGGAAAAGGTACCCAGCTGGGAGACTGCAGCATGGGCACAGTTCAGCACAGACACACGCCTTGTCTCTGCGCCAGAGAAGACAGGCAAAGAGAAGGCCATGCTGAGTTTAGGAAACTTCTTTCCACTACAGCCTAAAATGCTGTAAACCCTGATAAGCTATGCTCAAGTCACCCGGAGGCTTCCACTCCCTCACTCGCCCACCTGTCCTGGAGAACTGCTGTCTTCTAGCTAGGACCGGAGTCCCGCTCCAGAATCAGACAGGCCTGGCTTTGTAGCTCAGCTCCACTTACTGACCAACTGACCTTGAGCGACTCACTGACCTTTGGCTGAGCCTCAGTCTCCTCATCTCTAAAATGGTGGGAGCCACACCTGTCTCCTTGAATTGTTAAAAGAATGAAATAAGACAACACAAGTGAGGTGCCTAGGCTGGTGCCTGACGCAAAGTAGGTGCTCATTGCATTACATTTCCTTTCCTTTCCTGCCCTGCCTGCCTTCATTCTCCATTCCAAATAGGAGAAGTGTTTCAGGAGCCAAATGCCATTACCGGTATCAGGCCAGGAATAGGTCACTGGGACTAAATAGCAGAAGAGATTTCAAGTGGAGGACAGTGGGGGAGAGGAAGGAAGAGAAAGAGATGAAACAGGAGAGGAGGGAACCAGGGCTCCCTTTCCAAAAGGTCCCCTCCAATCTCTGCATCGCCTTGTCAACGCATCTTTCCAATAATGGATCATGCTCTGAACTCCATCCCCACCCCGCGTATCAATATCTTCCTACTCCTTCATTCCAACTCTGCCACAACAGCTGCTTAGAAAAATAAAAATTAGCAAGCAAAGCATATAGTGAATTCTCATCATCTAAGTATCCAATCTATGTATACAGGACATTCCTACATGAAGCCTGACGTTCTCTTGCTATGTCTGCAGTGTTTGCAAAGCACCAAAGGTAGTGCCAGGCAGAATGAAGGTGACACAAGGCATGCTTTGCCCTGTCCTTCAGGCTCTTGGGTCAGGAGGCAGAAAGGAGCTCAAATAACCCATAAACAGGCCAGGCTGGACCTTGGCTGGAGGCTCCAACCGAGACATAAGCAAACAGCTCTAAGGAAAAAATGACTTTGATTTGTCTGCCTTCCATGTGTGGCCAGTGCTCATGCGCCAACCCCATCAGTCAGGTCTGCCTCCTGCCATACCGCTCTGTGAGGGTAGGACCCATGTGCATTCCAGCGAGGGGCTGGGTGTATGGATGAACTTTCTGACCCCAAGAGCTTTGTTCACTTCTGAAATATGACAGCCCATGAGAAGTTTATTTGGGTAGCTGCTCTGATCCTGCTGCATCTACTTTACTGGTGCCCCATTGGATTTGAAGATTGAGTGACATACTTGGGGACAGACCTGGAAGCTGGAATGGCATGCACAGGAATAGGGTCTTAAGTCCATAGCTTAGCTGAAAGCTTGAGAAATGATTCAGATATGCCAGAGATGCCCAAGGGATTTCCCCCAAGCAACTGCCCTCAGTACTGGATGAAGGAGGTGAGGAAGGAAAGGAGGAGCAGTGGAATGTTGGAAGAAAATACACAGGCAAAATCCTGCCTGCTTCCAAAGCTGGAGGACATGGGGAAAGAGGAGATTTGGGATGGGCCAGGGGATAACAATGGAGGTCTTGGAAGTAGAGGAAAATTCTTGTAGGAGCTGCTCAGGACTTTCAATAGCGTGAGCCCCCAAAGGTACAAAGGGTGCTAAAACAGAGTAGCTGGGATGGATCTCCCAATCTCCCAATTCACAAAACATTTAATATAGACCTACTGTGAGTCTCATGCCAGGCATCAATGGTAAGATAAAACACACACAGTTCCAACTCTCATGGAGCCTTGAGCAAGCCCTGGAGTCAAGACACCTGCATTCATAGCCTAGCTCCACAGAGACTTGGGTGAACCTGAAGAAGTTCTGTAAGCTTAGTTTCCCCATCTGTGAAAAGGGAATAAAAGTACTATACCATTGCAAGAAATATAGGTCAATCAATATGAAATGTCCAATTTTGAATCAAAAGTATGGTTTATTACATCTCAAACAAGAAGCAGTAAAATTAATCAAAGTGTGTGCCTATACTATTGACACAGTTTTGCCATCTTAACTGTAGCTTGTTTATGCCAGCAGTGAGGAAGCCTACAGAGCAAGTGGCGATGAAATTGTGAAAGGCGTTATCCATAGCTTGTGGAGAATTGAATACTATTCTTTGCAAGAAATGGTCCAAAGCCTGGAAGAAGTGATAGTCAGTTAGTGCAAGGTCTGGTGAATACGGCGGATGACAGAGAGTTTCCAAGTACAGCCTCTATAGTTTGAGCAGCGTTGTTTGTGCGACATGTGGTCTTGCAAGAGGATTGGCCTGCCTCTGTTGACCAATCTCTGCTGCTTAATCGCAAGCATCCTCATCATTTTGTCCAATTGGTTGCAGTAGACATCCACTGTAATCGATAATCCAGGTTTCATGAAGCTGTAGTGGATAATACCAGCACTGGACCACCAAATTGACACCATTAGCTTTTTTTGATGAATATTCAGTTTGGGACTGTGTTTGATCACTTCATCTTTATCCAAGCATTGTGCTGAACACTTGTGATTGTCCAAAAGAATCCATTTTTCATCACACATGACAATACGGTGTAGAAATGGTTCGACTTTATGTCGTGACAGCAAAGAAAGGCAAGCTTCGATGCGATTTCTCCTCTGACGCTTGTTTAATTCATGCAGAACCCATCTATCCAGCTTCTTTACCTTGCCCATTTGTTTCAAATGGTCTGATATTATTAGAATAGTAACGTCAAACCTTGTTGCTAATTCATGCATAGGTTGAGTTGGATTCACTTCCACTACAGCTTTCAGCTCATGACTATCCACCTTGGTCTCAGGTCACCCACGTGGCTCATTTTCAAGATTAAAATCACCAGAGTGGAACTTCTCAAACCATCGCGGTACCATGCATTCATTAGCCACATCCTTCCCAAACTCTTCTTGATATTTTGAGCTGTCTTTACCACATTGGTTCCATAGCGGAACTCATATTCAAAAATAATACAAATTTTTGACTTATCCATGGTTTCACAAAAATTGCTCTAAAAATTTTTTTTGAAAGATTATCACAAGCCAAACCATGCATTGGAAAGACTGAGGATGTACCTTCATAAAAACAATAAAACAAGTGTCGAAGTGAAATGTCAGAGATATCAACTGTCTAACTTAGTACTTAAGGAAATCGGATATTTCATACTTAATAACCTAATATATCATGATTTAATCAACAAAGTCTGAGCACATTCCAAATTTTCACACTGTAATGAACATCTTTCTGTGTGTCTGTGTGTGTGTGAGAGAGAGAGACTCTGCAGACCTGTGCAAGCAT
Organism: Indri indri; assembly: GCA_004363605.1. NCBI lineage: Eukaryota > Metazoa > Chordata > Mammalia > Primates > Indriidae > Indri > Indri indri. The sequence goes on along the minus strand of RJWJ010000326.1, from coordinate 227,059 downwards.
CAGTTCTTTCAGCTGAATTCGCTAGGTTAAAAAATGCACACATTAAAATTTTTTTAGAGGTACTCTTGGTCTGGCTCCTCCATCTAGTCCCATCCTGCATCATGCCCTTGTCTTGCTCTCAGCAATTCCTTTACTCTGGCCTCTCATAGACCATGAATTTGTCACATTCCCTACCACTGTGGAGACTGCATGCTCCATTCTTCCCATTTGGAATGCTCTTCTTCCTTGTCTGCTGTGTTTGCTCCTCGTTCTTCAGATGGCAGCCCTGATCTCCCCAACTAGGTCAACTCCCCCCGCCCCATTATACGCTCTTAAGGCACTGTGCACTTCCCTTTCATTGCACTTACCACACATGGAACTTTGTACTATTTCTGTTATTAATTAATTAATGTCTGTCTCTGCCAGTGAACCATAGCTCCAGGAAGGAAAAACCGTGCCTGATTTTTCTCATTGCCCACCTTCCAAAACCCTCTGGACTCTCTGGTGATGAACGTGCTTCACTAAGAAAATGGAAGAGCTTTTGTAAATATTCAGCCTCTCACACCTTTCCATCTACCTGCGTTCGTGCCCTCCTCCTCTCTGGCTTGCTTTAGAGCATCACTCCGAAAGTTACCCTCTCATTCTCCTGCAATTTTCTGTCTCTACTGGACTATTTTTCCCAGCAATCAAACATGCTCTAATACCTCTCATTAAAAAGGAAAAAAACCTCAACAAACTAAGACCCTCCCTGGACCCCGCATGGCCCCAGCCTTTTCTCCCCATCAGTGGCAAAATTCCTTAAAGAAATCATCCATGCTCACTCTTTCCACTTTCTGTCCTCTTACTTTCTTGTTTTCTCTTGAACCCACTCTGTTCAGACTTCCACCCACCATGACACTGAAGAAACTCTTTCAAAGAAGCCAGTGCCTTGACATCGCCAAGTGCAAGGTCGGTTGTCAGTCCTCATCTTCCTGGGGCATCAGCCCTGCGTGGCGAGGTGGACAGTCACTCCCTGTGCCACGAAACCCTTGCTTCACTTGTAACCCGAGGCACCATTTTCTCTCTAGTCTCCTCCCACCATCTTGGCTGCTGCTTTTTGGGTTTCTTGGTGGGTTTCTCTTCACCTTCTGACTTCGGGAGAGTCCGAAGGCTGTCTTGGGACTGTTTCTCTTTATCCTCCCCAGTCCAATAGTGTCACCTAAGTCTCCTGGCCTTTGGTACAATTTTATATCCCCAGCTGGTACCTCTCTCCGAATTCCAGGCTTTTACATAAAGCTGCCTACTTGTTATCTCTTAAATGGATGTCTAATTGCACATTGTCAAATCGGGAATTCCTGATTTCCTCCCTGTTTCTGCCTTAGCCTTAGAGGGTAAATGGCAACCCCATCCTTCCAACTGCTAAGCCTTGCGCTTTGGGGTCACTTTTAACACCTCTTTCTCTTACACCCCCACAGCTGATCTTTCAGTAAATACTGTCTCTCTATCTTCAAAATACAGCCAGAATTCAAGTGCTTTTCTTCACCTACACTGTTCCCACCCTGATTCAAGCCACCACTTTTGCCTGGTTTATTGCAATACACTTTTAAGGGGTTTCTCTGTTTATACTTTGCCCCCATAGCAGCCAGAGTGGTCTTTTAATAGCAAAAGGTAAAATAATCATTATTATCATAGCAAACATTTACTGGATGCCAGGCACTTTAGGTATATTAATCCATTTAATCTTCCCAACAACACTTTACAGGGTAGGATTTACTATTATCCACATTTTGCAGATGAGGAAACTAAGGCAGAAAGTAGTTAAGTAACTTACCCAAGGCCACACAGCAATTTAGGAGATAATTGGGTGAGAAGTAATTGTGAGAGAGGCTCAAAATGGGGATTGTTAGCTCCATTTTCCAGAGGTGATTGAGTCTCCTTGCCCCAGGTAGATCAAACAACTTTACAGAAATAGCCATGCCATTGACCCTTTATTGAGTGCATGTGCTAGGCACTGCATGAAGAGCTCTATACATATCATCGCTTTTATCCTCTTAGGATAGCCCTATGAGTAGGCGGTATTGGCCCCATTTTGCAGATGAGGAGACTGAGTCTCAGCATCTGAGGGCTTCACAGTAAGTGGCAGAGATGAAATTTGTACTTTGGTCTTTGAGACTCTGAAGCCCATAATTTTCCCACTGGAGAGACAGACACGCAAGGATAAAGGTAGGGGGTCCAAGGGCTCAGATGAAACTTGGAGGGAAAGTCTCAAGTGTTGCTTCTCAAGCCACAGTTCTCAGAAGGGAGGTTAGTGGATCTGCTGAGACAGAGACTCGTGCCACTGGGTTGGGGCTGGGGCTGGGGCTGGCTGCTCCTGGTGGGGACGTGGGAGACCTGGCTGCTGAGATCCTGCGACCTTGTCAGACAGCAGTGAGAGCACCGTGGAGCGGCCTGGCCTGGTGCGGGAGAGGGACTCTGGTTCCTGGGTGATGCTGAGGAGCAGGGAAGGAAACGGACAGGGCTATTTTTTCCCGACTCTGGCAGCACGCCTGGGCTCTGCTGGCACTTAGGTGGCTTGCGAGTTCCAGATCACAGTGGCGCTATGCTGGGTGTCTCCGGCCGGCTGTGGGCAGAGAAGCTGGTTCTCCCAAATCTTTTCTCAACCTCATTCCAACATAATGAGGACCATAGTTCAGCTTTTTTGCCTTGCGGAGCTTTCTGTTTCAATCTTACACTCTTTGGAACTCACCAGCAATGAGTCTGGGGAGCCTCTGGGGATCAGCTTCTCTCTATGACCTTGGGCGTATCTCAAGGACTTTAGACAAGCAGTCTTCTCTGCCTGGAACACCTGCCTCACCCACCCGCTGGTATCCCTTTGCCATACGAAAGCCTAAGCAGCTTTCAGCTCTCAGCTCTCAGCTCCAACCAAGGCCACCTCCTCCTTGAAGCCCCTTCCGATCCCCTGACCAGGTGAGGGTGCAGGTTCTCACTCTCAAGCACAGTAAGTGACTTCCCTTACAGTGCTTATCACGTCTCTCTTATTGCAGCTTGAATTATAATTTCTATGCCTATATGTGATTAATTTCTGTCTCCCCCACTAAACTTTGGAACTAATAATGAAAAATAATGATCATGGTAAGGATAACAATGACAACCACCACCACCACCACATCAGCTAACATTCAGGGAGCTGTGTCCTGGGCATGCTGCTAAGATTTTCCAAGTATTATCTGATTTAATTCTTACAACAAGCCTGTGAAGTATGTATCACAAGCATACTTCATTTTGTTGCACTTTGCTTTATTGCATTTTGTAGATATTGCATTTTTTACAAATTGAAGGTTTGCGGCAACCCTGCATCAAGCAAGTCTATCGGCTCCAAAATCGTATGCTCACTTCTTGTCTCTGTCATATTTTGATAATTCTCACAATATTTCAAACTGTTTAATTATTATTATATCTGTTGTGGTGATCTGTGATCAGTGACGTTTAACGTTACTATTGTAATTGTTCTAGGGTGCCACAAACCCTGCCCATGTAAGACAGCAAACTCAAAAATGCTCTGTGTGTTCTGACTGCTCCACTGATAAGATGTTTCTTTATCTCTCTCCCTTTTCTCAGGCCTCCCTATTCCCTGAGACACAATGATATTGAAATGAGGCCAATTAATAACCCTACAATGGCCTCTAAGTGTTCAAGTGAAAGAAAGAGTCGCATATTTCTCACTTTAAATCAAAACTAGAAATGATTAAGCTTAATGAGGAAGGTATGTTTTGTTTTGTTGTTTTTTTTTGTTTGTTTGTTTGTTTGTTTGTTTTTTTTGAGACAGAGTCTCACTCTCTTGCCTGGGGTGAGTGCCATGGCATCAGCCTAGCTCACAGCAACCTCAAACTCCTGGGCTCGAGCAATCCTACTGTCTCACCCTCCCAAGTAGCTGGGACTACAAGCATGTGCCACCATTCCCGGCTAATTTTTTCTATATATATTTTTAGCTGTCCAATTAATTTTCTTTCTATTTTTTTGGTAGAGACAGGGTCTCACTCTTGCTCAGGCTGGTCTCGAACTCCTGAGCTCAGAACGATCCGCCCGCCTCGGCCTCCCAGAGTGCTAGGATTACAGGTGTGAGCCACCACGCCCGGCAGGAAGGTATGTTGAAAGCCAAGATGGACTAAAAGTTAGGTCTCTCATGCCAAACCATTAGCCAAGTTGCGAATGTAAAGGAAAGTTCTTGAAGGAAATGAAAAGTAACTACTCCAATGACACACAAATGATAAAAAAAAACAAACCAGACTTATTGCTGATGGAGAGAAAGTTCGAGTGGTCTGGCTAGAAGATCAAATCAGCTACAACATTTCCTTAAGCCAAAGCCTAATCCAGAGCAAAGTCATAACTCTCTTCAATTCCGTGAAGGCTGAGAGAGGGGAGGAAGCTGCAGAAGAAAACCTGGAAGCTAGCAGAGGTTGGTACATGAGGTTTAAGGAAAGAAGCCGTCTCCATAACATAAAAGTGCAAGGTGAACCAGCAAGTGCTGATGGAGAAGCTGCAGCAAGTTATCCAGAAGATCTAGCTAAGATTATTGATGAAGGTGGCTGCACTAAACAACAGATTTGCAATGTAGACAAAACAGCCTTCTGTTGGAAGAAGATGCCATCTAGGATTTTCATAGCTAGAGAAGAGAAATGAATGCATGGCTTTAAAACTTCAAAGGACAGCCTGACTTTCTTGTTGGCAGCTAATGCTGCTGGTGACTTTAAGTTGAAGCCAGTGCTCACTGACCATTCCAAAAATCCTAGGACCCTTGAGAATTATGCTAAATCTACTCTGTCTCTGCTCTGTCAATGGGAAAACAATGCCTGGATGATATCACGTCTTTTTACAGCATAGTTTACTGAATATTTTAAGCCCACTGTTGAGACCCATTACTCAGAAGAAAAAGATTCCTTTCAAAAGGTTACTGCTCATTGACAATGAACCTGGTCATCCAAGAAATCTGATAGAGATATACAAAGAGATTAATGCTGTTTTCATGCCTATTAACACAACATCCATTCTGTAGCCCAAGAATCAAGGAGTAATTTCAACTTTCAAGTCTTATTATTTAAGAAATACATTTTGTAAGGCTATAACTGCCATAGATAGTGATTCCTCTGATGGATCTGGGCAAAGTAAATTGAAACCCTTCTGAAAAGGATTCACCATTCTAGATGCCATTAAGAACATTCATGATTCATGGAACGAGGTCAAAATATCAAACACTAACAGGACTTTGGAAGAAGTTAATTCCAACCCCCATAGATGACTTTGAGGGGTTCAAGACGTCCGTGGAAGAAGTAACTGCAAATGTGGTGGAAATAGCATGGGAACTAGAAATGGAGCCTAAAAATGAGACTGAATTTCTAAATCTCAAAATGTGGTATATGTATACCATGGAGTACTATTCAGCCATAAAAAAGATGAACTAATACCTTTTGCAACAATCTGGATGAAACTGGAGACCATTCTCCTAAGTGCAGTATCACAAGAATGGAAAACAAACACCACATGTACTCACTATTAAACTGGAACTAACTGATGAGCACACGTGGCAAAAATGCAAGTAAAACTCAGTGGAAATCAACCAGGAGGGAAGGGGCAAAAACCTACCTAATGGGTGCAGAACACTATTTGGGTGATGTGCATGGGTAAGATGCTATCAAACAGCATTGCACGCTACAGAGAAATCTTTTGCGAAAGGAAGAGTCAATCGTTGCAGCAAACTTCATTGTTGTCTTATATTAAAAAATGGCCACATACGCCCAACCTTCAGCAACCACCACCCTGATCAGTCAGCAGCCATCAACAACAAAGCAAAACCCTCCACCAGCAAAAATGTTACGACTCATTGAAGGTTCAGATGATCGTTACCATTTTTTAGCAATAAAGTTATAGGCACTGGGAAACCAAAAAATTTGTGTGACTCTGTTTATCATGATATTTGCTTTATTGCAGTGGTCCGGAACCAAACCCACAGTATCTCTGAAATGTGCCCATACTCTTCAGCTGTTAAAAGATAATGAGGTAGATTTACATGTGCTAATATGGAAAGATACATTATTAAGTGACAAAACTAAATTGCAGAACAGAATATATAGAATAAAGATAATTTACTTTTTAAATGCATCTTTCATCATCTATTTTGTATATTATATATAATGCATTAAGTAAAGGAACAAATCTAAGACTACACACATCAAACAGCTAATAATGGTTAACTCTAGGGAGTAGCAGTGCAGGGGTAGGATTTTTATGTTTTTCTCACTATGTGTCTGTATTGTTTGAGTGTTTTTGGTAACCAACACCTATTCCTTAGCAATTAAAAAATGAATAAATGTTTGTTATATTTTGTTTTGTTTTAGAAGGGCACCTACCCATCTCCTTGAAAATCCCTCGATAAACCTAAATTAATCCTGGATTTGTGCTTCCTTTGAGCAAGTGCAGAGCCACTGTAAACCATCTCTCACCACCTACCTGTCCTCCTTGTCTCCTGGATTGGTGGGGAAGGAAAGCGAACATGGCTCAAGTGTGATTAAAAAAAAGAAAAGAAGGAAGGAACCAAGGGAAGAAAGGAATAAGAATAAAGAGGAGAATGAAGGGAGGAAGAAAGGAAGAAAAGAAAGAAAGAAAAGAAAAGAAAAGAGAAACGCTTTTAAGTCCCTTTCTTCCCCATATGTCCCTTCAAGGGTCACAGAGGGAGCGTCATCCCTAGCAAGGAAGAAGAGCACACCGCTAGACGTCAGGGTGCATTCGCCAGAGGCCGACGGAATAGCACAGGGTTTGGACACAGAACAATAAGAACCGCAACAAGAAGAATCACTCCCATTATCAGGTGCCAACTCTTGGTTTGGATCTTTTACATATATCAGGTCCAGATGAGGATTTTAACCCTTAATTCTGCATTTAAAAGGCAGAAGCTGTGTGATTCCTCAGAACTGTAACCTCTCACGTCTCAGTATTCGCATCTGCATTATGGGGAAAATTCCCCAGCTCACAGAGTGTTGTGAGGCTCAGATGAGACCCTACATAAACAAAAGTATTATTCATACTATAATTGACATTATTATTGTCACTCCAGCTACTGAGCCAGAGCAGACGATGCTTGCTAGCATGGAGTGCAGTCGTCCGACATCCAGTGCTTACCATGTGGTTGCTCTTTAGAGCTGCTGAAAAATGGTGACTGTGGAAATAATTTTAGTCCCATTCATAGATTTTTAAATAACTGACTGTATGCAGAGGAGAGGATTTGGCTGTGGGGAGGGGTGGTCGCTAGTACCACGCAGCTGCTATGGCTGTGAAAATTTAACCTCAAGCAGCCTAAACATTCATTTTACAATGTACACTGCTGATTACTTAATTATGTCTAAAATATAAGTCAGACACACTACAAACCCCAGGGAGTAAATTACACAGATCTATGAAGCAACATCTATGCACTCATTCTGGTCTCACATTTCCGAATTATCTTTTCCCCCCAGTGAATTTGAAAAACCTCTTCCTTTTCTGCAAAACGTATGGCTACTGCAAATAAATGACCATTTTCTCAGTATTATAAGCTCGGTGTGGGAGAGCCCATCTTCAACCTAGCATTACGGACTCTTACCAACAGGTTCTTATCTTTGTGTATATTTGAACTAGGAGATCTACATATGCTTGATCTCAGCATGAACCTCCGTATGACCTGATTTTGTTACCATGGTCACCAATTAGATGAGTCTTGTTGACTGCAGAACAACAGTCAAAGGATTTCTATTAAGTTCCAGGGTGGAATAACAGTCATATTTTGTGAATACACTTTATAGGTTATTTTCCCCATTTCCTTGCCCCTAGGTCTACCTCCGTCTATCTGCTAAGAATGCGATTGTTTTATAAAATTCAGAGAAAATGATTCCTGGAGCCAGTAATTAAATTTTCTTACAAAATGAATGGGTCACCTGGGACATCTCTTCCCTTCTTCTCCCTCTAGGATATAGGCATGTGGGTCTTACTCAGAACTCACCTACAATCATCCTTTTTCTAAATAACCTCATCCCTGTTCTGTGGCCACGCATGGATGCACCTATGTGAAAATACACTATTACCTTTACTGACATCAGCCATCTATATATGCATAACACTTAAGAGTGTTTCTGAAAGGTATAGCTGTGTGAAGTTTTTTGTATAATCATTCCAGCCAATGAGTGGGGTCTGGTGATTCAATGATCTCATGAAAACCATGCCTGATAATTTACAAATGTTAACATTAAGAGGTACCAGGTAGGTACAGAATGTTTTATGACTTATTAGCATCCAGTAGTTGGCAAAACAAACGACCACAAAATCAGTGACTTAAAACAACAGAAATTCATTCTGTCACAGTCTGAAAGCCAAAAGTCTAAAATCAAGGTGTCAGCAGGGCAGGGCTCCCTCCAAAGGCTCTAGGGCAGAATCCTTCCTGCCTTCTCCAGCTTCTGGTGGCCCCTGGCTTTCCTTGGCTTGTCGCTGCATAACTCCACTCTCTGCCTCCATCTCCACATGGTCTACTGCTCTATGGCTGTGTCTTCTCTTTTGTCTCTTATGAACACACTTGTTATTAGATTTAGAACCCCCTGGAGAATCCGGGATGACTCATCTTGAGAACCTTCACTGACTCGCATCTGCAAAAACTCTTTTTTCCAAATAAGGTCATATTCACAGGTTCTGGGGGACACAGACATCCATTTTAGGGGGCCACCATTTGACCCATTACAATGATGACATAGGCTTTTCTGAAGGTTTTATAAAATTTAGAATTTTCATATGTGTAACGTCAGGTACTTATTACTAATTTTGAACTTCACGCAACACCGAAGACTAATTAGAAAAATATGCACTTCTCAGCATTTATTAATCAAAGGTTAGAAGCTTGATTTTAAATTGGTGAGTCAGGTGTAAGAATGCTGAGATGTCATAAAAGAAATTATAATGAAATAACAGGATTTATCAAAATATTTCTAAGACCACAATAAACCCCCAAACATGAAGGGCACAGTAAGGAAACAGAAGAATAGCTGGAAATGAGAAGACCACGGAAACAGCACAGGACTCATCCAATGGATGTGCTGGGTGAGACTGATCAACAAGCCACAAGCAACACAGGGGACACAGCACTTGGCAACATACGTGAGCACCTCAGTGCAAGATTCTGTCACGGAATCTGTCATCAATAGATACTAAGATGGCTGGAATGGTGGACGTGACACTGAGAAGGTGCTCATCGGTGTGACTGTGTCATGACACCACTCTCCGCGCACTTGTGCAACATTACCTTGCTCTTCCGATGGCTGCTTTTGATCATGTATCTGTGTGTTTCAAGCCATTTCAGGTGTAAATGTATTTAGCCTCCTCTGTTAAAATGCGGTGCATGCCAGGCACTCGAGTGGAAAGTTCGGGTTTTGTGTTTGTTTGCTCACTTTTGTTTTTGCTTTTTCACTCCCATTCACACTGAGAATGGGATTAGATTGGGGTGAAGACTAAAGTTTGTGTACTTTCCAAAGACTGTTGTAGAATCTCTGCTTTTGGGGCCTATTCTCTGCCACCCTAAACCTTAGGAGAAGGGACTGTGTTCCTCTGTTTCTTCAATCGTAACACCACAAAGTCCCCTGACCACCTGGGGGTACTGTATTAGTTTCCTCTTGCTGCTTATGTAACAAATTGCCACAAATGTGGTACCTTAAGACAACACAAATTTATTATCTTATAGTCCTGGAGCTCTGAAGTCAGAAATGTGCCTCACTGGGCTACGTCAAGGTGTCGGCAGGGCTGTGTCCCTTGTGGAGGCTCTGTGGGAAGAGCCCTCTCCTCTGCTCTTTCCCCTCCTAGAGGCCGCCACATTCCTTGGCTCTTGGCCCGCCTCTTTCATCAAAGTCACCGACAGCAGGGAGGCCCCGTCACATCCCATCACTCTGACCTGCTCCGCCTCTCTCTTCCACATGGAAGGACCCTTGTGCTAACTTTGGGCCCACATGGATAGTTCAGGCCAATCTCCCCATCTCAAAGTTCTTAACCAATCCCATCCACAAACTCCCTTTTGCCATGTAACGTAACATATTTACAGGTTCCAGGGATTAGGACGTATGCATCTTTGCCGGGGGCGGGGGGCAGTGTTCTGCCTACCACAGGTACAAAACAGACCAAAGAGTCAAGGTGGGCTAACTCCTTGCAGCCCACACAGAGGCCACGCCTCCAGGTTTGGGCACATCTGCTCTAATCACCAGTGATTTGAACTAATTCCTATGTCCTGGCAGGGGTAGTTGGTTGGGGAGAGTAGCTGGAAAGGGCGGCAACTAGAACTAGATGGTTAATGGTTGTGTCATTGACAGTTGAGTTTCTGTAGTTTACAAGGATAAAACTACTCCTTTTCAAATGATTGTCATAAAAGTCCCGCCCTCAGTGGGAAATGAAGTACAGGTGTGCCTCATTACAAGCGAATGCCATATAAGGAAATCTGCCCTTACCCGCTTAGATAATTTGCCAAAGCAAGGAATCCCAGCACTGAAGTCCACAACCCTAATCCTGCTGGAACTCCAGCAATATGTACCACTTAACTGGCTGCTAATGGGCCACGCAGTTGCTAATGGGCTAATACGCCGGGCCATTAACAGCTTCTTAAGTAGCAGGCTGGGAGAGCTGTGTGACTCTAGTCACAGCCACTGAAAATGAGCTGAGTCATCTCAGTTTATAAAAGACACTAAATTGGGGCAAGAACATTTTCCCCTAAAGGTTGATTTATGTGGCTCCATGTGAGGCAGCAATTGCTCAAGTTACCAAAGGATTTCTCCCTTCATAAAGATACTCACTCAGAAGTTCCCTGCCAGGTTCTTCCTGGGCATTTTAAATGTTGCTTTACAAATCATGAATCCCTTCCAAAGAGATAAGAAACAGAAACATTTTTAAATGGTGTGTTAAGACATAAGTCTTTAAAAATCAATCAGGAATGAAGATTGTAACAATTGTAACATTACAATGGTAACACAAATGTCCCTGAGCGTAACCAGCTAAGAGTACAACTGAAGTCAGGGTAACATCAAAAGCTTTGGCTATTACTATCGCTAATCAAGGCCCCACCTGCTCAATCACTCATTCAATAAAAACTTACTGCACATAGTGGGCAGTGTTCTAGCCATGAGAGTACATCAGAAAATAAATGGGCAAAACCCTATGCCCGTATCGGAGCTTATGTGAGTAGAGAGACTAAACATAAACACAAACAAATAAATTATATATTAGAAGGTGGCAAGTGCGTGGGGGGTGGGCAATAGTGAAGGGACACCTCCTGGACAGGGTGACGTTTAAACAAAGTATTGAAGAAAGTGAGAGTAAGAGCCATGAGGAAATCCAGGCATCAGCGATAGCTAAGGCAAAGGCTGGAGTGGTTTCCTGGGGAAAACAGGACTTGAACTGGAGACCTTGAAGGATGAGCAAGGTCAAACCAGACTCAGAGAGCCACAACACTCCATCAAAAAGGGATCAGTACAATAATTGGTAGACACCATTTATGCTGCTCGGCATTGCAAAGCCAAAGAGCTATTTTTCCAACCAGTCTGTTAAAGCCTATGATTTGGCCAGTAAACCCTGCCTGGAGTTTGACAACATTAAGTTAGGGAGTCTAGGATATCCCTCAGCAGAAACTCAATGTTTTCTCAACAACAAAACAAACTACACATTACTTAACTCCATCAAATGAGCTTAAATGACAAAGATAAAAGCATGTCTAGCTTTTAGATAAAAGAAGTCAGGCATTTGGGGACACCGAAGGGCTCGTTGTGGGTATCGAGGGTCTGGTGATTGACACTAGGAATTACCACAAGTGCATAAAGGAGGAAAACTTGTTTACGGACAGGTGCAGGCAACTACCAGGCTTAGGAAACAACAGAGCACGTAATTGAAGTGGGCCCTACCCTTGTCTGCCACACATCACATCAAGAGGCATAATAATGCTGATCCAGGTTACCTTGGCAATTAGCCCTCCAGTAAAGGAATTAGCACCCTGTAGAAGTTGTTAGGAAACAGGCAACTCAAGATACCGCAGATGAGTTCTGAGAAATCAGTCTGCCCAGATGGGAGAGAGAACAGATATTCTGCTCTTTGATAAATGTATAAAACAACAAACCTACTGACATTTGTCTCTCATCAATGAAAAAAATTTCAGAGCGTATGCTTCAGTAAAAGAAATATATCCATGGACATAATAAAAGAGCTAAAAATGGCTGCAGGAATCATGGGACATCAGCATAAAACTTGGTTATCTAAAAGACGAAAATGATTTTCATATGCTAGCATTAAAGTTTGTAATGTCTGGGTGATGTCTGCTGCAGGGGAGAACATTACAAAATGCATGAATCAAGGTACCGCTTACCCTCTGATACCTAAGAATTGGTATTTACTGGTTCAATACCATATGTATAGATTCCAAGGGTCATTATTTGACTGTTGACTGAGCCCAAGTCCCTGCTAAGAAATTAAAGTCATGTGAAGTGTAAAGACTTCATATTTGGGCTACAGATATCCTGTAGGCAAGGCTTGAATAAATTAAACTCCATACAAAAATAGGTTGCTGGCAAGGAATCTCGTAAGTCCTTTCACTAGGGAGTAACTATTTTGCAAACTGAACAACTATTCAGTAATTTACCTAATGTGTAAAAATGGATTTTCACTTATTGTGTTTTCTGAAAATGGAGTTCATAGGCAGACCCTCCCGAATCGTGAGTTTTTTATTTTCTTTCTTTGCCTTAAGTCTTAGCCAGATATGATCTTTAACCATGTGATTTTAGGGCAATCATATGTACCATTTTGTCCAGGACAGTGCTGATTGACACCTAATATCCTGACATAATTACTAAGCACGTCTCACTTCCAAAATGTCCCAAGTTGTGTGATAAATTATATGGTTACCCCGTATATTACAGATTCTGAAGAACTAGGAACTATAGTTCTTTTAAATTGTATTTTAAAGTCGATTAGAGGGCAGTATTTTGAATGTTATTTACATTATATCTCCAGGGATGAAGTCACAGCTTTTTTACAACCCACTTGGGAGGTTTTACTAAGGACTCCAGCCTCTATCTATGCATTTGCTGAGTTTGCATTTCCAATCCCCAGTCAAAATCCTACCATCACCTTCCTCCCTCTAGCATCTTTTGTCCCTGGTTCCCTAAACACAATAGATATTATTTGCAGGTTAGCAACAGAGATCAATCAACAAGAATTTACTGAGTCCCCAAAACACACCTCAGATAATGCTAAATTCCTGGTAGTATCAATCATTTGATCAGATAATGATTCCTCACCATTTACAATGCCCTTGTACTTGAAATTTTGTCCTCTTGGTTTATATGTGGAAACTGAGGCTTAAGAAAAAAGGAAAAAGTCATTGAGATCATAGCCTAGATGCGAATCCAAGCTCTGCCCAGCAACCAGCAACCCCAAACCCCTGTCCCAAGACACACACACACACCCTTTCCTGGTGATAGCAGAGAACCTTCAAGAGAGACACAAATCCATTCTACAAATGTCCTATTTTCTGGCTCTCCACTTTTTTCCTGTGCTGAATTGGTAATGGAGCTAATAAAGGTTCAAGATTGCTCTTTCTGGGGGCCAAATTTTTCTTTTCTCCATGTCATGCTTTTTATTCAGAAAATAATTTTCTTTGCATTGTTTTCACAAAAGCTTTCTACCACCCCCAAATAATGCGGAGAAATTGGCTTTTATTTTGAACAGGCTTTTTCAATGCACACTGTATCTCTCGGCATATCCATTCTATTAATCCAAGCCTTAATGATACAATGGGTAAAAACAGTGTACGGATGTGTATAAATGAAAAATTTAATAGATTTCCCTCTTAATGTAATAGAATTGGCATGAGGCATTGGGAACAGGAGTGAAAGTAGTCACTCAAGCATTGTGTTTACATGATATTTAAATACAAGTGGCTGGGGTATAAGTACCGCTAAGTACACCTGAAAGGGATGGTGCCTCCTAATCATTGTTTCAGCAATTGACAGTTGTTTACACAACAGCAGCACATTCGCTGCTGATTTGAATAATAAACATGCTTAAATACCAGCTGGATAATAGAAGGATAATTGAAACATAGTTTAAAGCTCTGATTTACAGGCATTGTAGCAACACTTTTATTTGCTGTACAATGCCACACTTCCGTGCAGTCTCTGAAAAAAAAAATGTAAGGCATTGTTTCAAACATTGGGGTCTATTAAACTTGATTAATACACTCGGTGTATGTATCCATAGCTCAAGCCATGCCTGGGCATACTTGAGACAGCTATTGTACAACAGATTTGATCAAAACACTCGACACTATAATGGAACCATTCAGGAGGCCCGCAGTGCAGTGAGTCCCCCAGGCCCCTGCACGGTGGATGGCACCACAGGTACCTGATGGGAACCTGGACCACAGGTGCCAGATGCAGAATTACAACACGCGATCTGGGTCTCGTGCATCACAGATGAAAAATGAGAGGGTTGACCTGGATCACATCTGTGAAGCTATACAAAGTTATGATTCTAAACACCATCGAATCTTCCTCAGTTTCTTCATGTGCCCTCTCTGTTCTTTCTATGCCCCTTGCTCCCACCTTAGGCCAGTTTTACCTCTTACCTGGTCAGTCCTCCCTGTTTCAATTAGCCCAGCATGTGTGACCAACGCAATGGTCCCTTTTCAGGTAGGAGCACCAGAGGGAGGCAGGCTGCATGCTCAGGTTGGCCCTCGTGGGCTGGCGGTACCTGGCAGGTGTTCATTACCACTCAAGTCTTCAAATCCGAAGATCCTAAAACGTGGCTGAACTTGTTCACTTGGAATAAGTCATACTTGGGGAAGTTACTCATGTAACGAAATTAGCAGGAGCGTCATTTACCAACCAGAATGCTGATATGTTCATTGATTTATCAGTTTATTAGGTGAGACATGTCTCACAGAGTCATTCACATTGGTCATTCAGAAAACTCTCTCCCGGAATGATTGCCTCAGAGGAGCAAATTATGTGTCAGAAAGTTGCTTAATGAACATAAAGTAAGAGCAAAAGGAACAGGATGAATTGCCACTTTCCACTCCAGGGAAAACGCTGCCTAAAAGTAACGGCACTCAGGCACCAAGCCAGGCATCTATTATCTCTAATTCTCTTAAAATCCCCCAGCAATTATTATTCCCTTTTTAAACATAAGGGACTGATCTAAGGCCACACAGTTGTTGAGTTATAGCATGGAAACCACACTGCTGGCTAACTAATTACTAATCATCATATCGATGGCCAAGAATAATTACCAAACATTGATATTCAGATCTCTCTCTCCCCCCCCTCTCTTTCCCTCTCTCTCTCCTGGATGTATTGGGTTGAGTAAAAACAGACAGGTGTTTATTTTCTGACTCCCTTTTTAGTGAGTCACCTGCAGCAGTCACAGGGATGGTCTTCCCCCCCTCCCCCATTAGACCCAGTGGGTGCCCCTGTAGATGTTGGATGAGTGACCAAGTGAAAGGATGAACGAACCTTAAATGACTGTTACTTAATGCCAGAGATGTCTTTCTGAGAATACAGCCTGGTGCATGGTGAGTGAGTTTGGACAATCGTTGCATCTCCGATCCATTAAGAGATGGTGTTGCTTCTGCAAATAGCTCATCTTAGCCGGTATGAGTGGCTCACTAAAATTTAGTTTCCATCGCAACCACATCTGACATTTTCCAAAGACACATCACCAGCATCCCTCCATGGACAAAATCCATGTTTTTCATCTTGTCATTTACCTATTCAAAAGCAGCTGCAAAACTAGGAGCTTCGTTTTCAGAAGAAAAGATAGCAGGGCCCAGAGTCTTTAACGTGGCGCAAGATGGCCCTCACCAAGCTCGGTGCCATTCTGCCCTCAGAGCCCCTTCTAAGAGAATTGGTGAAGTACCAACTTTCTACCATCCTCTTGGTCCAGCTGAGTAGAGGTGTGGGTACCTGATCCCAGGACAACAGACACAGACGCCAGCCAACACCCTGTGGCGTGGCCTGACAGAAGAGAGGAACTGAGTCAATCTCTCTCTCTCATAACAGAAAAATCAGGCAGTTGGTAGTGAAGCCAGAGGCAGAAAACGTGCATAAAATGTGAGACTCTGAGGTAAAATCAGGACCATGAAGGATCGAAAGAAGTCCCAGCGATACAGAAGCAGGAAACGTGAAGCAGAGAAACCAAAACAACAGTCGTGGGAAGTGGCCAAGGGCGTGAAGTCTGTCACCCACTTCCCTCTACCAAAGGTAGTCTGGGTGGGTCTCTTTCTCCTGAAACCGAAAGAGCTTGATTAAAGTTGGGATTGTGCCTGAACTGGGAGGGGTGAGGGGCACTCCTAGAACACAGATAGGATCTCAGACGGCACGTGGGGTAGGGAGAACCGGAGGAGGCACAGTGGCAAGGTGAAGGGGAGAAGGAAGCCCCACAGGCCAGACAGGTGACAGAGGGAATGATGGAATGCTGGGTTTTCACTGACAGAGCCCAGCGACCCACACCCGCAGCCCCCTAGAGGGTGGTCTGTGGGGAGCCTAGTGGCCTTGGCCCTCACTCTGCTCCATGGGATAAGGAATGAGGTTAAGACCACAAAGCCGATGGACGCTGGGCACCGTATCAGACAACTTTTAAGTAACAGATTGTATGTCAGGTGCTCGGCTTGGCTTTACTGTTAAATTAGGTGTGTTCACTATGCTTAACTTGCTTGGGTTGAAGAATTGTAAGCACAGCTATTCTAGACTGAGAAACAGAGCCCAATAAAGGAAAAGGGTTTGTTTTGTTTCGCTTTCTCCTCCTCCCTGTATTCTTCATAAATAGATTATATAAACATATGAAATGACAGCAAATGATAAAATATTATAAATCCCAAGCAAGGAAGAAAGCAGGAGAGTATTCCATGAGCCAGAAGGTGGACTTCACCCTTTTCTGGAAGACAGAAAGTCTATTTTGGCTCAATGACTAGTGAGGCAGGCCCAGAAAGCCAAAACTTAGAATACACACAGAGGAACCCGAGGCCCAGGACGCAGCTGGTCTGATGACTGGAATGGACTGGGGAAAAAACAGGGGACAGGGAAAGAAGGAATTCATTGAAATTCTGTGTATTGACTAACCAACTCCCATTTACCCCTTACCAACCCAGGCTTTTTATCCTAGGTTTTAAAAAAAGACAAGAGCTTACTACTAAAATAACTGAATGAACCGAGAAGTAGGAGAGCTGGTGAGGGGCATTTTGGCATTTAGGGGACCCCATGATGGAGGCAGCTCTCCAAACTGCCTACCTTAAAAGGCAGCCTGACGAGCAACACACCTACCCGGGTACTTAATCAGTGTTTCCACTGCCTCATTCTACAAATAAATGGACGAGCGAAGATTATAGGACACTTGAAGACAGACTGCAATATGAAAGAGAACGTTCAAGACAACCCAAAAAAGTGCCTATGGAGAAAACAGGCAATTGTGGGATGGATGAAGAATTAAAACAAAACAAAAAAACACTAATCAATATATTCGAAATATTTAAGGCTATCTATAAAACAAGGATGAGATGCTATTTAAAAAGACAGGAAAAGAGTGTAAGAAAGAATACACGGAAATTAAATATATGATTGATAAAATAGAAAATTCAGAATAGGTTAGAAAGATAAAATCGACGAAATCACCAAAAAGTAATTTAAAAAGAAAAAGATACAAAACATCAGAGAAAAGACGAGAAGAAATATGACTCATCTATGGTCATACCACCCTGAACATGGCCGATCTTGTCTGATCTCAGAAGCTAAGCAGGGTTGGGCCTGGTTAGTACTTGGATGGGAGAAGAAATATAAATCAATCCAACAACTTTAACATCTAATTAACAGGAGTCTCAAAGAGAATAGAAAGACAAAATAATAGAATAAATGTGCCTGCACCAAAGAACACACATTTTTGATAAAATGAGTCCATCCTGAGTGACACATGAATGACAACACAACTATAAATGTGAAATTTCAGATCTCCAAGAATTATTAGAAGATTCTAGAAGCTTCCTGAGAGAGAAAAAAAAAAACTAAGTTGCCTACAAAGAAAAGAGAATAAAATGGGCATCGAATTTTCTAAGAACAACATTGAATGATGGAGAATAATGAAGACAATACTTTTTAAAATTCTGAAGGAAATTGGATTTAATGCCCAGTTAAACTCTCAAGTGTGACATTTTCAGAGACACAAAAATGTGGGAGAAAGTTTATGTCCCATACCGTGCATTAGGCAATTACTTGAGGATGTGCTCCAATAAAACGAAAGAGTAACACAAGAAAGGGAAAGGTCTGGAATTCAGAAAACCCTGGCTCTGAGATAGGAGTGAAGTAAAACCCAAAATAACAGCTATGTCAACAAACTTAGCAATCAGTCTGGGTGGAAGAGTAGGACATAGAACATCAAAAAGGAGGAATCAATAAAAAAGGGATTCCATAAATTTGATATCACGCTTAAGAATTTAGAAAAATTTTAAGGATAAGCTTAAGGCAGACAATACAAAAAAATGTAATTATAAACTCAAAGAAAAACAAAAATCTATTTAAGAAAGAAAATATAATCATAGTTAACTACTTGGCTATGATAGAATTGTTTCTGTTATGTGCAGTGAATCCTAACAGACCTACATCCCATTATGTTTTCTGTGTTTGTTCAAAAACATAAATTTAAAAAAAATTATCCCACCAAATATATGTATGTACCTGGCTTTTTTTACGTAATAATATTATTTTACAAGCTTTCTAGATATAAGTATAGTTCTAATTCATCCTGTTTAATAAGTTCATAAGAGTCCACATAAAATATGATGCATTCATGCATTCCCCTTTTGATGAACATTCTGACCGTTTCCAGATTTTTGTTATTACAAACAATACTATACAAATATCCTTGCACATATTCTTATATACTGATACATTTATTTCTACAGAATAGATTCGAATAGTGGGATGATCAGAATAAAAAATATATGCTTTTATAATTTTAACACTTTAAGATTATTTTCCCAGAAGGTTTTAGCAGCTCACACTTATACCAGCACTGTACAAGAATGACAGATTTTACATATCCTCACTAGCACTTGATGTTATCAATTTGTATTTATTTATTTGTTTTGTCAATCTGACATGAAGATAGAATCTGATTAATTCTGATACATTAAATTATCTGATTTAACTTTGGCAAGATTTTAAAATACCCCAATCTCTAGATACAAACACAGAATAAGGACGTTTTTGGTTTTATGTGTGATAAGTAACTGTTGATAGGCAGGAACATCTTTTTTAGAACAATGACAGGAGAAAGAGAGCAGGGAAGGGGTGAAGTGTACCACATATGTCAATCACAGTGACAGCAGTGACTGCTACAGGCACCCCATCCAGAGTCCCTGAGGACAAGGAATGCCATGTCACCCTGCTTTATCACATGGTCACCTCTGCCCACCCAGTCTCTGTTGATGAAACCAGTGAAGGAACCTGACCCAAGGACAACAGTTCCACAAATTATCAACTATCTCTATCATGGCTTTGTGTGAAAAGACTGGCGAGGCTAGCCAGATTTTCACTCTCAGGAATTCAAATCGAGGAAACATGAAAAGAATCACGTGGCTCACGGTGTCGAATGAAACTCTCTGGTGAAGCAAGAGGCAGAGTTAAGTAAGGATCACAGCAAGTCAACATTACAAAGGAGCTGCCACGCTACAGTAGAAGAGATTGAGCAGCCATAGAGGAAAAAGGTATGAGGTAAGAAAAGTTAGCGAGAACACAAAGGAAAAAATAAGCCATGTGCTAGAGAAGGAAAATAGGGCCTACGCAAAAAGGAAAGCAGAGCCACCATAAGTGTATGGCTACCTGAGCATATGGAAAGAGAACAGCCACCTCCCTGAACAGCCTTAATTCCTAATGCTTCCCTGGTTCCCTGTTTCTGTTCCAGTTTCAATCCATACTTTTTTATTATAGCAATCTTATTGGCTGTTTTTTTGTATTACAAAAGGAATTCAAATTTGTCGTAGAATATTTAAAAAATGAAAATAAGTAGATCAACATAAAGATCTATGCATAATTCTATCATCCTAAGATAACCACTAGTCTTCATCTTTTCTTCTATTAATTTTTAATGGGATCTTATGGTTTACATTCTTTTGTAAAATAATTTTTCAGAATATTTAGCAACCTGGAAATATTAATAACATAATGTGAACAACATATTATAAACATTTTCCATGTAACCATGGAAAATGTATTTTTAATGACTACATGATTATCTGATCTATAGAGGAATCATAATTTATTTAACCAATTCTCTTATTTTGGACATTTAGAGTGGTTGAATTGTCACTACATAGGGAAATAAACAGCCTGTATTGATATCTTTTTCTATAATCTTTATAAATTTGATACATAAAAAGTGGTATCTCGTTTTAATTTGTATTTAGCCTCTCCAGGAGAAGAGGCTAAACATTTAATATGTTGATTGGCCATTTTATATCTTCTTTTGTTAATGTCCTCTTTATATCATGTTTTACTGGGTTTGTTTTCAATGATTTCTAGAAGCTCTTTGTTTATTAAGGATATTAACTACCATCTTACAGGGTGCAAATATTTTCCCCAATTTATTTGTTTTGCAATTTTGCTTATTGTGGATTGTATATCCAAAAGCCATCTGCAACCTCTGTTTCCCCAGCCTCCCTCTAAGATAGGGGCTGGAAAGCATATTTTCCCAGACTCCTTTGAGGATAGGAGTGGCCATGTGACCCATTACGGCCAATAACATATTAATGGAAGTTGCTGGGTGAGAATCAGAGATTTTTTTTTTTCTTTTTTGAGACAGGTCTCCCTCCGTTGTTGGGGCTAGAGTGCAGTGGAGTCATCACAGCCCACTGCAGCCTCCAACTCCTGCACTCAAGCAATCCTCCCACCTCAGCCTCCCAAAGTGCTAGGATTACAGGCGTGAGCCACCACGCCCAGCCTGGTTAGAAGTAATTTAAAAGCATAGGAGTGATCTCTTCTTTAACAGATTGAAAATAATCAACATAAATTTTTTGAACTTTTCCTACATATATTTAGTGATATCCCATTCTAATTCCTATATTATGAATCTTTTTCTTTACTATATTTTCCAACTTTTAGTGATTATTTCACTTTTACTGTTAGAGAATTTATTAATTTCTGCTTTGACTTTTATTAATTCCCTCAACCTGCTTTCTTTGGGACTATTTTGTTAACTCTACTTCTAATTTCTTCAGCTGAAACGCAGTTCATTTATCTTCCCTAACTCGTAATATTAAAAGCATTTAAGACAATAAACTTTAATTCTGCTATTACCTTGGTTGCATCCAGTAAGCTTTGATATGTGGTGTTCTTGTTATTTTCTAAATTACATGTAATTGAAATTTTAATATCCTCATATTATTGAGAAGCTATTAGGAAAGACTGTGTTGTTGTTTTCTTAAATTTTGGTTAGATTGGAATTTAATTGTTATTATCTGTTGTTTGGGGTAAACTTTCAACTAGTTAGGTGTTTTTTTCTTAAGTTAAATTTTTGCTATTAATTTCTAGTTTGATTGCTTTATGTCAGAGGAGATAGCCTGTACCACAGATGCTTTGGGGAGTGTGTTGAGATTTTTGGTTGAGGCACAGGTTACCTGGATGCTGGAAAAGAACTAACATACACTACAGCACACATTTGTTCGATCAATACATATTTATTAAATCATCCTAATTCTTTATAGAATTCAAATCTCTCTTTATATATATTTAGTTCAATCCCAAAAATTGTTTTATCACATATTTACATATTTGGGTTTTATTCCTTTCCATTTATTCTGTCCCCTACTTCAGAGGCACGAATTATTAGGGTTCTTGCTCTCCATTCTCTGTTACCCACTTTGATCATTTTCCCTTTTTCATCCTTTTTCCCCCCTGAATTCTTACAGAGACTTTAACATTTGTCCCTCAAAACTGTATGATTTTGCAAGGTATCATTTAATGTTCTCCACTGCCTCCTTTTGTATCTTACCACTGCTATTAAAATTTTAGGGTTTTTTCTTTCCTTCCACATCTCTACATTTTTCTTTTCACCTCATCCCGCAGCCTTTTTCTTTTCAGCCATGTTGATTGGTCCCCACTGAAGATGTCAAAGAGTTTTCTTAATTTTAAATCTGGATCCTGACATGGATAATTCTTAGCAGTATGCATTTCGTTGAGTTTTCCTTTCACCATAGTTTAATAGGACTGACTTATCCTTGAACAAAGTGAGCCATATCCGCCCTTGCAGTTTGTCAAAAGACACAGTGAACAGATTGCATTAGTCCCATTCTACATGTGTGTGACAATCTGGTCCCAACCATTTCTGCAGCGGGGCGGG
Organism: Indri indri; assembly: GCA_004363605.1. Lineage (NCBI taxonomy): Eukaryota > Metazoa > Chordata > Mammalia > Primates > Indriidae > Indri > Indri indri. The sequence continues at coordinate 204,679 of RJWJ010000326.1, read as the reverse complement.
GCAGGCTAATAGGCTATCTTCCTATTTCATTCCCAAATACGTTAAGTTCAGCTCCGCTAGTTCACCTCTGCTCTCCGAGATCGCATCATCTACTACAGTGGTTCTCAAATTTTAGCATGCAGCAGAAACACCTGGAAGGCCACCACAGATTGATGGCCCCTACTCCCAGATTTCTGATTTTGCATTTTTAACCAGTTCCAAGGTGATTCTGCTGGTCCAGGACCACACAGTAAGAACCATTAATCTATCCCTGTCTGGTTTCCTGAGCCTCTGAAACAATGTGACCCAAAGGACATAAAATACAATGATTTCTAGCATACATTTCTCTCTAGAACACACTTCCTCTCTGCATTTCCCTGCAGGGTTTCACTAATATCTACATTTTGGTGTGGTACTTACATACAGTTGACATGAGCAAGGGGAGAGCATGAACTGCTTTCCTACCATTCTCCAGGTTATCTCTGTTTCGTGTGGCCAAGACAGTGTCCATCTTTACCTGTGCAGTTCTTTTTTACAGTTAGTGTAGCTTCACTTTAAATCTTGGCACTTGGTTGTCTGCCACTCTATTTTCAATGTTCATAAATGTTTCAGTCGGTCTTGGGTGAGACCTATATCAGAGCCCATTGACCAGGCACCATTTTGCACTAAGACACCATTTTGAACCAAAAGTCTTTTTTGTACAATGTGACCAAAATAAAAAGCTCAGGGACCCTGACTTCTTAATTTTACATCCATCCCATTTCTGACTCCATAACATTAATAAAGAATCCAAAGTCAGAAACCTCATGCAATTGAAGATTCCTGTATCTAAGAGCAAACTGCCACCAATTTCATTGCTGAAGATACTTAAATACAAGACTTTATGAAAAAGCAAGTGAGATGCTCCTATGGAACCAGGCTCTCCCATTATACAGGGCGTGACTAGGACTACAGATGATTCTTCTCCTGCATTTTTAGACCTCAACATCACCACAAGCACCATCATCACTATCTCCACCAGTGCCCTCACCACCTGACTCTTCTAGAATGTGGCTCTACTCTTACATTCCATCAGCCAGCTCAGAACAGCCCTTTATCCAACTCTTGAAGACCCAGCTGAGACCTGGCTCGGGTCTGCTGAAGGGGCTGGACACAAAGTGGTCTCCCAGGGGAACAGCAGTTCCCACATCGCATTCCAAGGACATACATGCTTTAAAAAAAAAAAAAAAAAAAAACAGGGACAGAATTGTTCACAGCCAGTTTATAAAGAGAAAGAGGGAGCGTGCACATAAGAGAGATAGTAAGCACAGGAGCGCTCAAGAAACACGGAAAAGGACATTTCTCTATTGGTGACAATGCCTATTATATGACATTCGAACGCCACAAGTGCTATTCAGATCCTTGTAAGTCACGAAAGGTGAGCAAAAACACTTATCTCCTTTGTAGAAAGGGAAAAGGAGGTGGAGAATCCTTCACACAAAGACCCACTTTGACTTAAAATACAGGGTAAGCAGTATTAAAAATCTCTGTGCACAAAGCCCACCTATTAAGATTCTGAACAAACAGAGAGCCTCCATAGCACAAGGCTCTGTTGTTAATACATGGTTAGTTATGTCAAGGACACCATACAAAGCTGCTTTTCATGTGTCAGTCTGAGCTCTCCCAGCTGATAACCACGGCGACCCCTGGGTCACAACCCCACATGGACAGCCATTGTGCAGGAGAAAACAGCAGATGGGCCCCGGTGTGGACAGCACAACTAGGAAGCCATGCCTTCAGCCACCTGGGCTGGGTCTAGGCAAAATTCAGATGCAGATGAAGTTTTACTTCTGTCTGTTTGTTTGTGCTCCTCTCCATACCTTCTCCATGCACACAACAGTCACCTCTCCCTCCAGCTCCGAGTGTCTCCTGGAGCCACCTTCTTCCCAGGTAAGTCCCCGCTCCTGATTAAAGCCCTCCTTCAGGCCCCTGGCTTCTGCCAGCCTAATCAACTACTTGATGTTGAGGCACTGATGGCTGCTGGTAGGTTAATCGGCCTCCTTGCCAGATAACAGATGCATTTTGTTCCAGATAAAAGCAGCATTTTAGCAGCTGCCTTCAATGCCTAATCGCCACAAGGCTGGGAGGTGGACATCGGGGCGGGTGAGGAGGAAACTCTTCAAATGGTGCAACTTCAGCCCTGGCATGCAACAAGACCAATTCTACTTTGGCCCTCATTCCATTGTGCTTTAGGGACAGTGTTTCCAGGATCCTTTGCTTCACCTGGGATTAGCAGGTTCAGCTGAAAAGCCTGCAAAGGGGAGGGACAGAGGTCGAGGTCCCATCCAAGCCAGCCCCACCCTCTCTAGAAAACGCTCCCCTCTCCAACGCAAAGGCAAACCCACTGCCACCTTCCAAGATCCTATTTAAAGCAAGCTGCTTTTCAGATGCCCTTGAGAGCTAATTCTCTCTCTGACCGCATTTCTACAGCACTCACAGTCCTGTCATCTTGAACCCCCATCCTAGCCAGGGAGGCAAAGCGCTGGCCTTGTCCAGGCAGCCAAAGGCTGATGGGTCTCCTCTTCCTCTGATGACACGGAGTACTCCAGGTCTTTCCAGAAGGGGTTGCCTGATGCGCTGGAAGCAGAACAATTGTCCGACACCCGAGCACAATGAGCCTGTGCGTGAATGGACGTCCAAGTAAAGGAAACGGAGGCCAGCTTCACCTTGAACTGAGTCAAGAGGGAAACAAGAAAAGATAGGCCTCTGAGAGCTCCTCCTAGCAAGTCAAACGTGCACTAAACACAATGTCAGTCTCTTCAGCCGGCAGGGCTAAGAGCCCACATCAGTGCTGCTCCCGCACGGAGTGACAGTCATTGTATGCATTGCTGTATTAAGCTGCTTTCGACTTCTGTAGCGGAAAGGGGGGTGAAGGCTAAAGGAAAGGGACCTGAATTTCCATTCACTGGGACATTAATGGCGTTGAAGAGCTTCTTCTGGAAAAAGTAGAAACCACACCAAACAGGTCTTCGGAAATAACCCTTTCTCCGTTCCCACTGCCCTGGCCCATTCCAAGCCCATTGTCACTCAGTCACCAGGATTGTCACAAAACCTTAACCAAGATAATAACTGTAGTGCCTGCCCTGGGTTTGGTATGATTCCACTCCATTCTTCACAGCATTTTCGGAGCTCTTACCCCGGAAATAAATGCAATTCTGTTGCCTCCTCGTTGAGATCTCCTACCAGCCCCTCTGCCTGCAAAATAGAGGCTGAGTGTCTCCATCTGGCTTTAAAATTCTCCAGCTTCATGTCCAAATAATTCCCATTTTGTCCTGAAGTCACCAGCCACCCTGCATTTCTTCCTTTTCTCATTGAACATAATAGGCTCATTCCGAATTCTAAGCCACTGGGATACCTTTAGTTTTTGCCCGAGATGTCTTTCTTTGCCTGTGATGACTACACAGCCTTCAGCCACATCACCACCTCTGTGGAGTGTTTCTGAGTCTCTGCTCCCCTGAGTGGCCACTGCACACTGACTGTAGTGTAACATTTTGTTCCTGTGTCTCCCTCATTCGCCTATGAGCTCCGCTGAAGTGAGGATGGTGTTTTATGATCTTTGTATCCTCAGCATCTAGCTTAGGGTCTGGAATCCAGTAGATGCTCAATAAGAGTTTACTGAATGAAGGAGCCTGGAGGAAAAGAAGCCTGCTCCATTCTTAGCTCTCCGACGTCACCTACATACCCAGCTCGCATGTTCCTACACATTGCGACCCTGCCCTACAACCCCCTACTTCCATCTGATACTCCCCTTTGCTGATTTTCCTGCCTTTTACCTCCCACCCAGCCAACCTGAGCCCCCCCGGGACTCTTCTTCACACCTAGAATACCACCTCCCCATACCTGAAATGCTGCTCAAAATTCACCTTCTTCCCAGCAGCCTTCCTTAAGCAACTGCACTCAAGTCCGATCATTCCCTTTGACAAGTCTCACAAGATTAAGAAGCATGTGATTCGATGTTATTCTACTCTTAGACTTCTTGAGATTTTTTTTCTCTTGGATCCATGCATGTTCCAGCTCCCTAATTAGAGCTCAGGAGCCCTCAGAGCATAAACCTCTGGATCTTCCAACACCTTCTTGCCAATGCACTGCTACAGGTGTGAGCGTGTCAAGGGGGAAAAGGGGAGAATACGAATCCATCTCCAGATTTAATATGGGGACAGTCATATGAATTGCCAAAGAATACGCTGCAGTGTTACACTTTTCTAGAGTATTTCATATTTATTTACTTACTTATTCATTCATTTATTATTGGACAGTTCATGAGGCAGAGAGCTCTAAGGTAACTAAAATGTTGGGAGCCCCAGCCAAACTCAGCCATTCCAAGTAAAGACCAGAATCTTTGAAAAGATCACATATCGGTTTGGGACAAACAGGATTCCCTATTCTAGAATTATTTTTTAGATGAAGCTTTATAGGAACTGAAGTGTTCTTAGAGCCTAGACTCCAACCACAGTGTCCAGGTGCTTAGCAATTTACATATTTCCTGCTTCAGTTTCCTGAGATAGAGTCCATCTACTCCAGAGGACATTTGCATCCCTTATTTTCTTGGGAAAGTTCACTCTTTAACCTCAGAGGTTATAAGAATCTGCTGGGCATGAAGAAACAGGCACTGCAACAGACAGCCCACCAACACCACCAAATCACCCCCCCTGCTGCCATCTCCCTGCTGTCGAAAAGCCTACTGGAAGGATTGGATGGATGTCTTTCAGTAACCGTCAACAGGACACTTTTTGCTTTTAGGGACATGGATGAACTGCTAGGAGGCAGATATCTATGCCACAATAGATAATGCTCCCATAATAGTTAATAACAGTCCTGTTATAGCATGTTATGTTATGGACAGTTCAGTTACATTATATTCCTAACACAGTCTTCCACTGCCAGCTACCTGCCAGGCACCATACGTGAGCTGAGGATGGAGAATGATGGTGAACAGGAGCATGGCACCCCTGACTCAGAGAGCTTGGATCTTGCTGAGAAGACAGGCATTGTTTAGGTAACCATAGTGTGATGAGTGTTACAAAAGAAAGATACAGGTGCTACAGGCACATGTAATAGAGAGAGAATCTGGTCTGAGGAGGGAATCAGAAAGGCCACTTCCAGCGTGTGATTCTTAAATTGAGACCTAAGGATTAATAGCATGTAGTGAAAGGGGCAAAGGGATTGAGTGTTAGAGACAGGGAAACAACATCACCAAAGACCAGAGGCTAGAGAGAGAAAGGCAACAGAAGGAACGCAGGGAAGGGAAGGCAAGGATATGTGGAGCACGGTGCGAGGAAAACATAGTAGGGAGGTGATAGACAAGGTAATGATAATGACATCACATTCTCACCGTGTTCCTGATGTGATTCTAGGTGCTTTACTTGTCTCATCTCATAGAATCAATAACCTTCGATACCCTTTCATCCTCATATTACTAATGAAGAAACTGGGAGCCCAGAGAGGTTGCATCCCTGACCCCATTCCATGAAGTGTCAGGGTCAAGATTTAAACCCATGCAGGCTAAATACAGACACATTATCCACTATGTTCCCTGTGGGAGACCAGATCAGGCAGGGCCTTGTAGGATTTTGTCCTAAGAGGAATGAGAAGGAATTGAAGATCTGTGAGCTAAATGGCATGATCATTCTTGGGCCCTAAAAAATCACTCAGGTGACTATCTTAAGAATGGATTGGTATAAGACAAAAAGAGTTCAGGCGCCTATACCCTGTTGGTGGGAATGTAAATTAGTACAACCTCTAAGGAAAACAGTTCAGAGATGCCTCAAAGAACTAAAAGTAGACCTACCATTCAATCCAGTAACCCCACTACTGAGTATCTACCTAAAGGAAAATAAGTCATTATATCAAAAAGACACCTGTACCTGAATGTTTATTGCAGTACAATTTACAATTGCAGGGATAGGGAACCAAACTAAGTGCCCATCTAGTGATGAGTAGATAAAGAAAATGTGGTATATATTTATATTTATATTTATATGTAGATATATATATATATATATATATATATATATATATATATATATATTCCCCCATGGAATACTACTCAGCCAAAAAAAGAATGAAATAATGTCTTTTGTAGCAACTTGAATGGAACTGGAAGCCATTATACTAAGTGAAGTATCTCAGGAATGGAAAAATAAATACAACAGTACTCACTTATAAGTGGGAGCTAAATGGGGGATTATATATGGCCATAAAGTGGTCTAAGGGACACTGAAAACTAAGAAGCGGGGAGGTTGGGAAGGGAGTGTGGGATCAAAATTACCTGTTGGGTACAATGTATCTATTCGGGTGACAGGTACACTAAAAGCCCTGACTTCGCCATGATACAATTCATCCACGTGTCAAAAAACCACTTGCACTTTCTAAATCTACTGAAATTTTTAAAAAATGAGTTCAGGGAGACCACTGAGAAGACTACTTTAGTTTTCCTAAGGAGAGGGGACAGTGGCTCACACCAGGTGGCGGCAGTGGTAGTAGAGCAAAGTAGATGGGCCCAAAAGATGTCCAGGTGTTCAGTGGCTAGAAACGTCAGGACTGACTGACTGACTGGATACAACTACAATAGAAGGCAGAAATGACCACTCAGCTAGATGGTCTCATATACCTTAACTGAATTTTTCCAACAATTCTATGTAATTTTTTAAATTTTTTTTATTTCAGAATATTACAGGGGTACAAATGTTTAGGTTACATATATTGCCTTTGCCCCGCCCAAGTCAGAGCTACAGGGTGTCCATCTAATTTTAGGGCCAGAGAGCTATAAAGGGTGAAGACAGGGTTTGAACTCTGAATTTGAAACTTTTACATGTAAGTCTATCTTTCTCATTCTTTGAGGGCTAGGCCCATGTCTTGGCCATCTTGTATTTATGCATGGCCAGGGCTCAATAAATGGTTGAATTAATGAGCAGGAGGAAAGGAGTCCATGGGCTCCAGCTCTGCCCTGACATTGCCTCTTACGACGTCATCACGCAGTGGACAGATCCCACTGACCCCAACACCGTCAGTATCTTCCAGGCCTACTGAACAGAGAGGTTTGCCCAAAAGTACTCAGTACCCTCCTTTGCCTACCTGTCAGCCTGTCAGGCCCCACCTGGTGACACCTGCTCACTGGCCCTCTCTCACCTGACCATCCAGGGTCCTATGCCTGTACTTTATAGCCTCATCAGTCCCTAAGGTTTTAAAAAAAAAAAATGGAGCCACATTAAGCTGGGCAGCTGAGTTATTTAAGTTTCTCCAAAGTCTTAATAAATTTTACAAATATTTAACAAGCAAATTAATTTATGTAAAGATCTGTACATATTTGATAAACTAGAACCAATTTAATAAATCCTGTCTTGTTTTAATAAATGCTGGATTAGGGTTAGACTTCCTACAAACAGTAAATACATAAAGAAAATATTTGTTATATGTGTATATATATATACTGTACCTGCCTTTTCAAAGGTCAAGAAAAGATTGTCTTTGCCAAAAGGACTTGAAACCACTGTGTTGTGTGCATATCTGCTGGGAGGGAAGGACGGGGAAAAGTGAACAAATACGTGTTTAGACTATCAAGCTGACAATGACTTCATGGACAAGAGAGCGTGCCAGAGAGAGCACCAAGATCTCAGACCACATAGAACTTCTAGAGTAGGGTAAGCACACAGGTGAGAACAAGAACATCTGGAGTGCCTGCACTCGCTTTTTATAAATGGCAAATGCCTCCACCACTCATTTTTTTCTTCTTTGCACTGCTTCCTACATTACCTGACCAATAAAATCCTATCACAAAATCCTACTCATCTTTCTTCAAGCCTTAAGCTCAAACATCTCCTCCTGTGTGAAAACTTCTTTAGGCTCTTCTCCACCTCCAGGCAGAGTTGGCACTTGCTGCCCTAGAGTCTGATGGCACCCCATGAATGTCTATGATAGGACTTACCCTGCTGTCTTGCAGTTAGTGGCGTGCAGGTCTGTCTCCCTCACTGCACTGTGAGTTCCCCGTGTGCCATCAGCAGCAACCTGCATTCTTTCAACAAATACTTACTGAGCTACAGCATGTGTCGGGTGGTATGCTAGATAATGATGCAATGGAGAGAAAGTGATGGGCATTCAGGTCTTGCCTTTGTGAAGCTTGTAGTCTAGCTGGGTACAGCAGACACTGTTGGTGTCCCACCCATATCCTTTCAGCATGTACTCCCATAGCAAGAAGGATTGAAGGCGGTGGATGGGTGGGAGAGAGCATTCAGCATGCACAGGGCAAGCAAAAGTGCCACAGAATTACTGCCTCCCAAAGCGTCCCTCTGTCAGTGATGGATGGAGAGTTGGTAGGTAAATACCACAGCTTCCTCACTCCTTGCCTGGGAGAACACCATGGCATGTTCTACACAGTTTTCTAGAGTTCCCCAGCAGGATTGAGCTCTAGCCACCCAAAGCAGTACCTGGCTTGAAAATATTTCCTTAATGGGCTTCTTACCTATCCCATCTCGCTTCCCCATTTGCTACCAGAGTTTCCTGGATCATCTCCCCAGAAAGGCTACTTGCAATTGAATCCTTTCTTCAGGAACTGCTTCTGAGGAAACCTAAACCAAGACACTGGAGGATAAACAATTTAAGTAAGAAGGTGTATGATCCCCAACTCCTGGTATTCATACCCTTGTGCCATCCTCATTCCTTCTGTGTGGATCGATTGATCAACTTGTTTCTTATGAATAGACTATGGCAAATGTGGTAGGATGTCACCTCTGAGATTAGGCTATGGAAAGACAGCGGCTTCAATCTTGGGGACTCTCTCTCTCTCTCTCACCTTCCTGGGGAAAGCAGTTGCCATGTTGTGAAGCAACCATGTGGAGAGATCCACATGGCAAGGAACTGAGGCTTGCCAGGAACCACATAAATGCTCTCGGGGACAGATTTTCTGAGGCCTACAACCAGCCAAGTGAGTGAGCTTGGAAGAGCATCCTTCTCCAACCAAACCTAGAGATGACTGTAGCCCCAGGTGACACCTTGATTGAAACTTTGTGAAAGATGCAGAGCCTGAATTACCTGACTAGGCAGTTCCTGTTTTCCTGACCCATGGGAGGTAATAAATGTTTGTTTGGTGTTTTCATATGATACATTTTGGGTAAATCGTTATGCAGCGATAGGTAACTAATACAAGTGATATGACAGAATTCTAGAAATAATTCAAATGCGCAACATAAGGGAATGGATATAAAATGTGTGATATATTGATGTGATAGAATTCTCTATATCAATTAAAATAAATAAGTAAATCTTTATGTATTAACATGGTAATATGGATAGACCTTTAAGAAACATAGATTAAGTGAAAAAAAGGTCTTGAAATGTAATATACGATAGGTAACTAATACAAGTGATATGACAGAATTCTAGAAATAATTCAAATGCACAACATAAGGGAATGGATATAAAATGTGTGATATATTGATGTGATAGAATTCTCTATATCAATTAAAATAAATAAGTAAATCTTTATGTATTAACATGGTAATATGGATAGACCTTTAAGAAACATAGATTAAGTGAAAAAAAGGTCTTGAAATGTAATATACAGTATAAGATCTAAGTTATTTTTAAATGCACAAATAATAATATGTATTATTAATGAATAAAAAATATAAAAATATGTAAAATAAATAAATGTAAAGAAGTCTAGACTGAATGCGTACCAAATTCATGATAATTATTCCCTCTAAGGAGGGCTAAAAGGGAATTGGACCAGGGAGGGAAATATAGGGGATTTAAACTTTATCTATGATGTTTCATTTCTTTAGAAACAAATCTGCCACAGACAAGGAGAAAATATTGGCAAAAGACATGTCTGGTAAAGGACTGTTATCCCAAATATACAAAGAACTCTTCGAGCTCAATGATAAGAAAAGGAACAACCCAATTTTAAAATGAGCAAAACATCTGAACAGACACTTCACCAAAGAAGATATACAAATGGTAAATAACCATATGAAAAGATGCCTAACATCCTACATCATTAGGGAATTGTAACTCTAACAATGGCCTAAATCCAAAATACCGACAACGCCAAATGCTGGTGAGGATGTGGAGCAACAGGAACTCCCATTTATTGCTTATGGGAATGTAAAATGGTGGTCAGCCAACTTTAGAAGTTGGTTTGACAGTTTGTTGCAAAACTAAACATACTCTTATCACATCATCCAGCAAGTATACTCCTCGGTATTTACACAAATGAGTTAAAAACTTATATCCACACAAAAACCAGCACAAGGATATTTACAACAGCTTAATTATCATTGCCAAAACCTGGAAATAACCAAGATATTCTGCAGTAGATAAATAAACTGTGATATACTCATACAATGAAATATTATTCAGCACTAAAAAGAAATGCGCTATCTGGTCATAAAAAGACATGGAGGAAGCTTACATGCATATTACTAAGTGAAGAAAGCTGATCCCGAAAGGCTACATACCGTATGACTCCAGCTATTATGACATTCTGGAGAAGCCAAAACTATGGAAAAATTAAAAAGACCAGTGGTTGCCTGGGGTTAGGGGGAAAGAAGGGATGAATAGGCAGAGCACAGAGGATGTTTGGGGTGTGAAAACTACTCTGTATCATGTTATAATAATGAATACATATCATTACACATTTGTCCAAGCCCATAGAATGTATGACACCAACAGTGAACCCTAACGTAAACTATAGATTACTGTTGATAATAATGTGTCGGTGTTGGTCCATTGATTATAATAAATACACCACACTGATGTGGGATGTGAATGATGGGGGAGGTTATAGGTGTAGCAGGGAGAGGATATCTCTATTCCTTCCACTCAGTTTTGCTGTGAACCTAAAACTGCTTTAAAAAATAAAGTTATTCATTAAAAAATATGAAGTTCATATGACAAATGTTGACATTTGTTCATTTTGGACAGTGTGACTATCTGAGTCTTATTATATTATTGTTTATGGTCTTCTTTTTTATTTTTAATTTTCAAATAAAACACTTTAAAGAAAAAATGATCAGAAATATATATCAGTAACCATAAATTAAAGAAAATAAGATGAATATTTTATAGTGATAAAAGGTAAAATCTATTAAAAACATAAGAAAACCAACATAATAGTGGGAGATTTTAACTTACCTTTCAAAAAACTTAACAGATGAAATAGATAAAATATAACTAAGGATATAACAGATTCGAAGATCACCGTTACAAGCCCAATTTAATAAATAGATTCTGAACTTTCTAATATAAAACCGAATACTCATGCTTTTCAAATATCCTTGGAACATTTTTAGAAATTGATTATATATTAGACCAGCAGTCCTCAATGTTTTTGGCACCAGGGACCAATTTCATGGAAGACAATTTTTCCATGGGAGGGGGTGGGGGGGGCACCAGGGGGAGGTTTCAGGATGATTCGAACACATTGCATTTAGCGTGCACTTTGTTTCTAGTATTATTACATTGTAATATATAATGAAATAATTATATAAACCTCTCTGCTAATGATAATCTGTATTGCAGCCACTCCCCAGCACTAGCATCACCACCTCGGCTCCACCTCAGATCATCAGGCACTAGATTCTTATAAGGAGCCTGCAACCTAGATCCCTCGCATGCGCAGTTTACAGTAGGGTTCATCCTTCTATGAGAATCTAATGCCGCTGCTGATCTGACAGGAGGTGGCGCTCAGGTGGTGACGTGAGCAATAGGGAGCGGCTCTAAACACAGATGAAGCTTCGCTTGCCTCCTGCCGTGAGGCCCACTTCCTAACAGACCAAGGCCCAGGGGTTGAGGACCTCAGTCATTAGATCATAAATAAAACTTAAAATACATTTAAAAAAATAGAAATATGAACAGCCTGTGTCCTGGCCCTAATTAGTTCACATTAGGGACAGGTCAGGATGCCAGAGGTCCTCCCTTGCCAAATGCAGCAACATGAAGTCACTCAGCACAACACGAGGATCTTAGCTCAGGGGCAAGGTCTCACCACCCCTCCTACTGGATTGCCAAAGACTCACATGGTAATTGTGAACCTCTTTGGAAATATCCTTTCCTGAGGAGTAAGAAACAGAATTGAATGGAGAAAAGCCACAACCCGGATTCTTCTTGACCTGATTTACATGAGTCCTAAACCGTCTCTTTTAGATAAGTTTAAACCCTTTCTTTTACAGCAACTTGCAGTGATTCTCTGTAAATCCTTTGCTGGTCAAATTTCCCTTTAAATTAGTTGGACTTGGCGGAGCGAAAGCCACAAACAGGAAAAACACACAGGGGCGACAGAGGAGAGAGGAGTGTGAGGAACTGGGGAATCTCAAACGCCAAAGGAAGTCCTATCCACAAAGCACATTTCTCCAGCCTCCCAAGCGACATTTTTCCCTGGCTGGTTTCACACGTGTGAGCTGGGCTTGCTCACCATTATAAGCAATACATGTCAGGTTTCCATGGCCGTGCGTGCAACGGCTGAACAGACTGGGTCTGCTCCCTCCCCATAAACCTGAGTCAGAAATAAATGGAAAGATTTATAAAGGGGAGGTACAATTCTTCAGCTACATTGGTTTAAAGATGGTGAAATAAATGAGTTAAACTGTTCGCTCAGAGTGTTTCATGAAGCAGATCTAATGTGCAGTTTTGTGACCTGACGTGACTTTAACTCCTCAGTAAATCAAAAGGCTTAACAAATATTAAGATGGCAAAGATTACCTGTGTGGGTCAGATTTGATCTTTCATCCACTGTCATTTAGGGAAAACAAGGGCTCCGGAAGACAGCAGCCAGAGCATCATGTGACCAAGGGGGCTGCAAAGCCCCAACCAAGAGCCTCCCAGGGAATATTGGTCTTTCCAGTCCTCCAGGAAGGATGACTGAGGTTTACATCCCAGGACATTTACGGAAAATGTGGTCTGCCATTCTGCTGGGTGTCTCCCAAGAGCCTCTGTCTCAGATCCTGACACTCTCTCAAAAGCAGACCATCCACCACCCAGCACAAGCCTCTGTGGGCCCCAGATGTGAGACACCACTGGTGACCCTCTTCAGGGAAATGATGTGGATGTGGCCCCGGGCCACCCAAAATCAACTGGGAACATGCCAGGTGGGAGAAGATTCCCCCAAGTGTTCAGTTGCAAGAGATTGGCTTAGGAGACCCCAAGTTTTCAAACCTTCCCATCTGAAGAGGACAAACGAGTAGAAGGGCAAAAGCCAGAGGCCTCGCCCTCCTTTGCAAAGCCAATAGTGGAGGCCAGAGATGGCCGTTTACCCATAAAAGAGCCCCAACCTCCAAACCCTCCAGCTGGAAAGTCTTCGCAGTCATCTAGTCCTGGAGGCTCTAACGGTGACCCATGGAACCCTGACTCTTCATGGCTTCGTAGCCCCCAGGGACCACCAAAGGGATTGAGGGAGGAGCCGGGGCAGGGGGAGCTCCTCACAGGTTCTACCTGAGCAGCTCCACCGGCACATTTTTTCACCCATGGAAATTTCACATGAGACTTCTTGGGAAAAGAAAGACTGCCGCTGCTCCATTTGCAGATGACAAAACTGAGGTCCAGAGAAAAGAAGAGCAGGACACAGCACACAACCAAGCCGTAGGAGTTCCAATGCCATAGGGAGTTTCAAGGAAGAAAAAAGACTCTATGGCCAGGGGATCCTAAAGCCCCTCTTAGTAAACATGCCTTTGAAAGGTGAGACCAACAAAGACAAGTCAAGCTTTTGGATCCCCATGATACACTGATGACTAAATTTGGAAAATGACCCCAAAGTTTGCGAGTGGTGGAATGGAACCCATGGCAGAAATCCTCTCCGAGTCAAAGGCACCTCAGCCCACTTCACAGATCCCAACAGTGCGGGGATAAGACGTCTGTCCAAGATAACACGGTCCTGTGCTTCCCCAAGGTACTCATGCACTAAAATGGCCAGGCAGAGACCTCTCCCCAACATCGTGCCCTCCGCCAGCACAAATGCTTCCAAAATCCCTGCTCAGAACATATTCGGTTTCTCCTCCTTGCAGCTTCCAGGGGGCCCCAGTTACACAAGACATTCTTGGTGGTGAGGTTTAGAGGCCTCAGCTGTTTCTCAGAGCTCAGGTGAAAACTCTCTTTTTGCATCCAGGGCTTTGCTTTGACTATGTTAAAGGGAGAGAACGGGGAAAGAGAGAAATGAGCTGCGGAGGTTTATACTGAACTTTGTCCTCACATCTCACTAAAAGGACCGTTTTAAAAAATTTTTCGAGTTTTTAAAGATATTAGCCTTCATTACTATTTGCCCAGGAGTCTGTAATAGCCTCATTTTATTAGATCCAAATTTCCTATTTAGACTACAGAGCCTAAGAGCCTCTTCAGAACAAATAAATAATATGCATTTTCCAAAGTAATTTGCAGACACAAATACATATGTGCTCTGCTCAGTTTACCAAAAGGACAAAATCACCAAGAAAAAGATAATGTTTAATAATTTCAAAACTAAATATTTTTACACCCAAACAGAAATACCTACTGTGTCCCGGAAAGGTCCTCTTCAGCCTGCTTGATAAATTGCACCTCATTTTACCACCTTCCATATGCCGTTTCTGATGGCTTTGAAAAGGCAGCTGGGAAAACATCATCTTCAAACCTGCACTAATTTTCAAGAATAGATTTTTTTTCCTGTACCTCTCCCATGCCCATCATCAACCACATGAAATAGCCTTGTGCCCACTCTCCGAAACCCCCTTTGGAAAGGGATTAGAGCACCTGTTCACCGTGAGCTTCGGGTCCCTCGTGCTGGCTGTCTCCAGCCTCAGCTCTGTTTGGGGACTGGGATCTGGGCCAAGGAGAGCCCAGCTAATGGCTGACATCCACCCAGCACCCCCAGGCAGACCGAGAGGAGCAGTTGCTCCATCTACCCTGAGCCCGGTAACAGTTGGGCTAAAATTAGTCACGAGCCTGGGGACAGACTGCTTGGAAGGAGAATGGGGTCGGGGTGGTGTGGGGACCACCGCCTGGAAGATCAACTTTGCAGAAGCAGCCTGGGTATCTCCTCACTCCTTCTTAAGGACAGAAAGGGATGTGCTGGATTCTTGGATAGGGGCTGGGTGGCAGCTGCCTCTGAACCTCAGGATAGTGACCCCCTCACCATGACTCAGACAGATCCAGTTCCATGCCCCACCTCTGAAATGCTCTTCCCATTCCTAGCTGCTAAATCCTGTTCTGTCAAATCTTCAAACCTCTCCTATTGTACTTTCCTAAATGAATTCTGATCGGTTTGGGAAGACTGAGTTTTTTAGACCATAGTCTGAAATAGTCAGATGACTGAAAGTGCTAAGTGGAATGTATAAATCAAATGTGGACTTGTGCACATATCCCAAGGGGGAGGACGTATCTTTTAAGACTTACTGTTTGTCCTGCTCCTTTCCCTGTAAATCACTTGGGCTTAGTTTTCCTCCTAGGAATTTTCTTAAGGCAAAAGTGATGATCCCATGCACCTGTCCCTTACGAGAGGTTTATTACTTTAAAAAAAGAATCCCTGGTTGTCCAGTGGCCAGGAAAAAAAAATTTTTTTAAAGATAAAAATAAATAAATACAAACAAGCAGAGGTGGGTGCCACCTTGCAGTGACTTCAGCAGACGGTCCCAGAGACACAGTTGCTGTCCTGGAGTACGTATTCCCACTCCAGCAAAGAGAAGTCAGGGACTAGGGTGAGGGAAAGTGACTTTGTGCCTTCTATGGTTTACTGGCGTCAGTTTTATGGTTCATGCAAAATAGAAAGACCCCCTTGCCACTATTCGGTGAAAGAGGATTTTGCACAAAGTGCTGGCCAACGTGTTAGTCATCAATGTGGGAAGCGTGAGGTCAGCGACTAACCTGACTCTGGGCATCAGGAAAAGCTTGGCTGATTTTGGCCGTTGTCAATGCCAGACTGATTGGTGCCACAGGTGGACAACAGAGGGTGGCCTTCACCTTTAATTGTAACATCACCCAATCTTTCTTTGTTCTGTAAACAAGGGTCATTTTCCCTGTTACAAAGGCTGAGCAGATGTTCCATACTAGGCACATGAAATGGCAGATGCCAAACTCTAAAGACATCTCCTAAAGCAGAGTTCACTGCGGCGGGTGTTCCAAAAATACCAGCATGACTGCTGTGCTGATATCTTGAAGGAGGTAACATTCAGGAGGATACAAAAATTCTGATATATTTTCCAAGACAGCAATTACCAAACTTTAGAGTCACACTTTGATATAGGTTCATGAAACTACTTTTATTGGAATATACTTAGATTTCTTTGAAATGGATAACCCTTTATACCTTCATATAAAGCTCTTCTGTTTTCTCTATTAGACTGTGTACTCCCCAGGGAAAGGACTCATATTAATTTTTTCTACAGCCACCCCACTGCATACCTGCCTTGGAACCCAAAATCTACAATGCCCTGTATATACATTGGTGCTCCAAACAGGTTGTTGACATTTGATGATGCTTTCCAGCTCTTGAGCATGGTACAGTTTCCATTTCATAAAGCCATGCACACAGAACAAAATGCCAAAAAAAAAAAAAAATTGTAGATAAGGACACCCATTGACAAACATCAAACATTACTAACTTCCCAAAGCCTCACGGTCTCCATCAGAAGGCCAGGAGAGTCACAATGGCTATTTAATGATGAAACTCTTCCAGGTGTTTTGATGTTAACATGGTCCGGTGTAATGTCAAGCTCGAAAGAATAAAGGTTAATATATTCTATTAGTCCCAATTGTCATAAGAATTTTACCTAACAATATGGTTCATTAAATGCTGAATCTAACAATTATGTTCACCATAATAGAAATTATTCAGACAGATATGATCTGAATAGTTGTGATTTATTAATTTAGACACAAATTTAATTAGCAATTGATTTCCATTGTGTCTCTCTCTGAACAATAAGTTTTGTGGAAAAAGCATCCTAGAAAAAATATCAACTAAGAAATATCAGGTAACAACAAAGGAAGCAACCACTCCACTCTCAAAAATGCTATCATGGCTTTCCCCTGAAACCTGCCCAACAAAAATCATTCCGGGCAGCGTGAAGAGGTGGCTATTTTCCCCCATCTGAGACACTGCCCCCGACCCCCAGCAAATGACACCCCAGCGAGCTGTACAGCTGCGCTGGTGCAGACAATCACGGAGCAGAGAGCCAGTTCTTTTGGATCCATTGGAAACCCCTTGTCCAACTCCAGGTCTAAATGGAGAAGTTTTGCTGTGGCTCCCAACTCTTGTTCCCTGCCCTCACTATCTCCACAAGTTTCTGATACTTATACTTAGAGCTTATACTTAGAACCGAAGTTTTGCATTCTTTTTGGTATGAGACATAAAAGAACAGTATCCATAATCCAAAAAAATGGAGGCAAAGAAATAGAAGTGGAGAGGAATGCTCTGTATTTTGAAGGGAAAAATGGAATGTTCTTCTCAGCGGTCCTTTAATCAATTCTCTACACCCAACTTCATTCCCATCCCAACTACATCTGATCTATAAGCAGCAATTTTTTCATTTAGGAAAAGGAAACATTTGGCTATTCGAGATGCTCAGCGATTTGGGGTAGGAGAATGACAGCGTAGGGAGGAAGGGAGAAGGTAGAGGAAAGAATGAGAGTAGATATCTTCCTTCTCATTCCCCCTTCCACTGGCCTCGACCCTCACTGCCCGCCTACCCCCCACAATGGGTTCCATGCCTTGGACTATCAAAGATCATTAACTGTATTTCTTTACCAAGTAAGTATATTAATAGCAGAAGAGGACATTTAGGATTCTGGATTTAAACCTTATACCAGTCAATGAGGAAGACAACTACAGCCTTGCTGCAAGGATGCAGGTGCCAACTTGAAGAGGCCCCAGCTGCAGAAAGTTGGGACAACTACTGAAACACAGCGGATACATTATAAGTCCATGATTTCCTAATGATACCAAAAAAAATCATCAATACTTCATTGGTCACCTTTGGAGAATAAAAGAAAATCAAATTATTGTTTTGAAAACTGGGACTTACAGGGAAAGAATTAGACTTTTATCTGTCTTTTCTGTATGAACTGTGCCTCAGAGTAAACCAACAGTTGATGAGGGGAAGTTTCTCTATGTAGAAGTATTCCAGCTGTCCGGCATGAAGGAAGAACAGTAAAATGTGACTATCCCCATTTTTAACCCTAATAAATACTGCATGTAGGCAGTGATTTTTAATGGTTACTGACAACCCAAAAAGAAAGACAACCAGACGTGATGGGCCTCTGGGTGGATGTATAGAACATCATCTATGAAATATCCTCGTGAAAACAATCTGGGCAAACCACTAAGAACTAATAAAGTTTTCAGGGCGCCCTGAAGGTAGAAGAAGACACACAGGGTGTTCCATGATTTTGGGTGCCACAAAATTAAGAATACGGAAAACTTTACAGGGCAAGTCACCCGTTTTTCTTTTAACCCATACATTGCAAGAAAAAACAAAAATGGCAACAAAAAGAAGGATGGGGAAACCAATAGATTGAAAGAGACTTTGAGCCCTACCAACCAGGTGTGACATGCGAGCTTTGCTTGGATCCTTCAAACAAATCAACTTTAAAAAGTATTATGAAATAATCAGGGAAATTTCTACACTGGCTGGGTATTTAACACTAGCAAGAAATTGTTATTTTTAAGTGCAATAATGTAGTTATGGGGTTTTTTTTTAATTAAAGAGTGTTTGTCTTACGCAGACAGAGACATACTTAAATATGTGCTGATTAAATGCCATGATGCAGGACCCACGTCACGATGGGGCTAGGCAAGTGAGGTGCCCAGGACAAAACATTGGAGGAGGCCTCACTTGGGTCCTCCAGTCGTTGGAAGGCAGGTTCAGCTCCTGCAAACCCGGCAGTCAATGTGCGCTCCTGGCACCTGGCTCTCGACTCACCATAGCCTTGGCCCTCATGGGATTCCTGGGATTGGCTTCAAAATTATCCAGTAGTGAGGAGATGAGGGTCTCATTATAAATGAGACAAAATTTACAGTTTTCTATAATTAAAAAATATAATTTTTAAAAATGCTTAAAACAGGTCATGCTATTTTTTAAAAATTTAAGCTAACAGTAACTTCTGAAATAACTTGCAGTAATTACTGTTTTCGGGTTTACTCTTACTCAGCACTAAACTGTGAGCGCTTTCACTTCAGATCCTGTTCAGCTTTGACTGATTCAAAAATATGCATCCCGCCCTCATCTCTCTGAACCGGGTTCTGTGCTAGGAGCTGGAGATACAACCTGGAACAGGAAGTCCCTTCCCACACAACCCATTCTAGTAAAGGACAAAGACAAAACGAAACAAACTGGCACAAAAGGGGGTGGGGCATTGCTAAGATAGAAAATCACAAAAGGGAATGTATTTTAGGAAGGGGGTGGGGAGGGCCTCTCTAAGGTGGTGCTACTTGAGCTGAAACCTATGAACTAAAACAACAATCTTAAACCCCCAGCTGACTGAATGGACCCCCTCTTGGCCAAGGGGATCCCAGAAATACCCTAAAGCTGAGTTGCTGGCCACACATGCCTCATCATGCCCCCCTTCCCTTAGAGATAGCCTTTGTAACTCATTAACAGCTCTAAGGCTATGCAAGACAAACCTTAAACCATACCTGCTGGTCCTCAATTTACTCAACAGATCTTTTGACTCTGAGTATTTGTTGGATGACTTGTCTCTGATTAACAGACTTCCTGATCTTCACTTAAAATATTCCAAGCCTTTAGACAAAGCTTCATTTCTTCAACCAATTACAAATCAAAGAATCTTTAAACCCACCTATAACCTATAATCCCCTGCTTCAAGATGTCCCGCCTTTTCAGGCCAAACCAATGTACGCCTTCCCCATATTGATTTATGACTTTATGTGTAATTCCTTTTTCCCTGAAATGTATAAAACCAAACTGTAACCCAATCATGGAGAGACCACTTGCTCAAGGCTTCTTGGGCACGGCTCTCCGGGCCGTGGTCACATATACTCGGCTCAGAATAAACCTCTTTGAATTATTTTACAGAGTTTGGGTTCTTTTCCATTGACAGACCTAAAGGAGGAGAAGGAGTCGGCCACGTGAGGGTGATGGGAAAACTCCAGGCAGAGGCAGCAGGAATCAAGTGGATGAAGGCCCAAGGTCAAGAAAAACCTTGCACGTTCAAGAAAACCAGAGAAGGCTGATGGGGCTGGCACGGAGAGAGCAGAGGGTACCCGGAGCAGAGGAAGCTGAAGAAATAGGCATGAGCTAGATCAGTCAGTCTTTATAGGCATAATGAGATGTTTATTTGCCTGTTTGCTTGGTTTTTAATCTTATATCCACTATAACAAGCAGAGTGTCTGATGCATAAAACGCTGAATGTATTGATCTGGATTAACTCCTATATTTGGAAAGTTGCTCTGCTGGAAGTTCAGACATATGCTCTTTATGGATTAATTCTCAAATTTGAATTAATCACAGTTCTGTTGACTTCTCAAGTCACTCTCTTTACATCAAGGAATCTATTGAAACTGGTCTATTTAACTCCTTCCCTGCTTTACTGTGGGTTTGGCAGAGAATAATCTGTGAATGAATCCGAGAGTCCTTCATGCTTCTCCACAGCTTGAAGTGAGTTGCAAGGTGGAATTAATTGAGGTTGGCAGGACTAGAAATTGGACATAGCCTCTTAGTTCTAGTGGCATGAAGTCTTCCCAGTTTGGCTTCCTAATTTGGTTTGAAATACATTTTTGGAATGTCAAACATTCCCGTATTCAAAGGTAAGTATATACGTATATTCAAAAGCCAAATAAAAATATCTTTTGGCTAATCTGCCATTTTCTATCACTCAGGGTGCAGTACCTGTGATCAAGAATTAACATTATACCTCAGATACCAATGAATGGAAAGGTAACAGAGGGGAGAGCCTTTCAAAATAGCCGGAAAGAGAAGCAATTTGCCCATGCTTAATTTATTGGGCAGAAGAACTTTCACCTGTTAGGAGAACAAGGTAATCTAGTTTGAGAACGAATGGACTGCTCGCTTTCTTTATAATTGTTTACATTCAATAGCATTACTACGGTGTGATAGCTGTTCCAAACTGAAAGCAATTTAATGAAAATGTATTCATATTGGTAGCATTGATATGCTAATGCTGGGAATGAAATATAAACCTTTGGTGAAATGAACGCTAAAAAAGGCACCGAAAGGCTTTGTTCATCAATTCACATGGAAGGGAACTCCAGAGAAGGAGAGCCCGGAAAATGTCCTCCCTTCCTGCGTCCTACAGGCTGTGGACGTAGGGAATTCAAGTAAATAGAGATGGGAGGAGGCCCTCCATGGTCTGAAACCACCATGGAAGAGAACAGATTCCACCACATCCTCAATCCCAATCCACAGCTTCATTTCCAAAAACCAAACAAACAAACAAAACACATGTAAAATTCATCTTTAGCAAATCTTCCCCTGATTAACCCCATCCAGATCCAGATTGATCCCTCCACTTGGTTACCATTTACATACAGAACTTTTGCACATGTTGATGTCTTGCTTCAAAGAACACAATTTGCTGATACATTGTTCCAGATCATTTCATCTGAACATTTTTGTGTTCATTTGAGAATTCAGGTGCCTGGAAGTTTTCCCTTTCATTTGGGAATTCAGGTATAAAGTCAATTTTCTATAATTGTTTGTGGCATTATTCCCAGAAGGGGAACAATTGGATGACATTTCCATCCAAGATGAAAACTGACCAGCCATTTTGTTTGAACACTGCTTAGTCACTGGAATTCTAATTCGGTTGGTATAACATGTATTGATTCCTCCCATATGTTCTTTAATCAGTTCCCCAGTGTCTCCACTTCCTTCTCCTTCCCCTTTATCAGTAGGCTCTAGGAACATGGACATCTGCCCATGTTTCACACTCATGTATGCAGAAGTAAAAACAAAACAAAAGTCTAAAAGAAATTAGTAAAAAGAGGTAGGCCTGGGCTCATCTCCTTAAGGCTCCCAGGCCTGCTTGCTATTAAATTGGATGACTGCTTTCCTCCAGTCTGTAGACAGGACACGTGGTCATTTATTTTCAGGGCTGACTGGGCTTGTTTGCATATGAGACGAGTGGCCTGCCTGTCAAAGAAAATCTGAACCCTTGCGACCTACATGTTCTTATGAACTTGCAAACATCCTCATCTCCACTCCAAAATCTCAGGATGAAGGAGTCTAAAACTCTGAACCAGAAAATCAGTGTTGCTGATGATAAAGATACATTAAAAGTGACAGGAGGTCTTACCTGGAGCAGAGTCCAAGGGCCTTAGAACATTTGAATAGCTGACTGTATGCTTGGCCTCCGTTCACTTCTCTGCACGAAGAAGAAGCATTTAATGTGTACAACCAGAAGCAGAATCCATAATATTGGCTCAACCCCTCGTCCTCTTAGCCACCTCTAACTCCATTCCCCAGCAAGGGCTCCTTTCTCCGCCCAGGACTGGGAAGTAAGCCTTGGTCACTGGCCACACCTAAAGCACTCTCTCCAGGTCACACTCCTGGTGTTTGCTTTTTTTTCATTTGAGCATAGTTTTCCTGATCTTGCCGGCAGACTCTTTCCTTAGAGGGGGAACACAGAGCTTCATTCAATTTATAATCCCATAGTTACCAAAATTGTATCAATAAATATTTTTTGAATAAATATCGATCTATCTACAACCTGAACTTTTAAAGGACCAAATCTTGGTTACTTATTTCGCACAGCATCTTAAACAAAACAGGACTAAAACAAAACTCTCAAATAAGAATTGATGAACACTGTCTCTAGGCCAGTAAGTGGGAAGTCCGTTAGCATTTGAGTTAGGGGGAGGTTGGGGGTGGGGTAGGCAAGCAGTGTCAACAAGAATGAAGAAATTCATCCCAATCTTTTCCCGCTCACTTCTGGGCATACATGATCCCAAACCCCTGATCACCATGAGAAGCAAAAGATTTCTTTCTCTAAGAAGAAGAGAGAGGATGGTCCCAAAGGCCTGACTTCAGTATGGGTCTGGCAGGCAGAGGATGGTGGCGGAAGGAGAGGTAGGATTGAGACTGGGAATTCCTTGCTGTCACAGTGGAAGGGGCCTAGGAGAGTCTCCTAGTCCAACTTACATATTTAACAGATAAGAAAAAGGAGGTCCCGAGAGGATGAGATGGGGCCAGATGTCCCCAACCTATGGTAAGTTGCATAATTATTTCATTATATATTACAATGTAATAATAATAGAAATAAAGTGCACAATAAATCTAATGCTCTTGAATTATCCCAAAACCATCTCCTACCCCCACTCCAGTCCATGGAAAATTTCTCTTCCATGAAAATGGTCCCTGGTGCCAAAAAGGTTGGGGACCACTGCTCTAGGCCACAGAGTTCATCCTGAGCAAAATGGAGATTAGAGCCCAGGGTTTCCTGACCCTGGTTTTATCTTTTGAACTATCAAGTCAATTAATTTTATCTCTTTAATAAAAATAATAATCATGATGGAAGTGAACATCCAGGATTAATGTATTAAAGGTGGAGACCCACTGATGGAGTTTTTTTACAAACTACCTATAAGCTGTCTATCAGAGATATACGTAGGGTGGCCTGGGAGAGCTAGAACAAAGGGATGGTAATATACAGTGTCAGCAAGGATGTAAAGTACACTGCCAGTGCGAAGGTAAATTGGCACAGCCACTTTAGGGGACTAGTGGGTGATATCTGGTCAAGTTGAAGCTGCCCATGCCCTTGAACCCAGTGATTCCACCTCCAGGTATAGAAACTCTCCTACATGTGCATGAAAAAAAAACTCTTCATGAATATAAATTACATTAGAAATAGCAACCAAAAGAGAGCCCTGTCAGAGGTCAGGTTCCCCAGGAAATAGACTCTGAGATGGATACCTGTGGGCAGGAGAGCTTAAAGAGTAGTCCCTGTAGCAACGCCTGTGAGAGAGGGGCAGCAGGATCGGACAGAGGGAGAAAGCGAACCACAATGTAGTAGTAACAGAGGTCTCAGATGATCCCACAGAGAATCCTGTATCTGGAACTGCCCTCGAAGTTGTCCTGAACAAAGGCACGGAGGCCAGGCCTTTGTACCCTCATCAACAATTGCTGGATGCAAGCTGCCCTGGGAAGAGCCATGACTTTGGGTGAGCAGCTCCCTGTGGGTGAGGACAAGGCCTAAAGAAGGACTCAGCTGTGCCCCATTAGCAGCCAACATTCCCTGCACCTGGACAACGAGTGTCTTGGTGCCGAAGGAGAACCAGGTGGCACAACGCGGCATCCGCTATGGCACCCTCTACCCCCAAAAGTACCCAGCCAGAAACGTAAGCACATTAATGAAAGAACTTTAGGATTAAAAAAGAAATAAGCCTACAAATAACAAACTATTTAGAAATGAAAAATAAACACAATACAACATACCAAAATCAATTTTATGGACCCTAAATGAATCCTAAGAAAATAAATGGCCTTAAATACATTTGATAGAAAACAAAATTGTCAGTAGTTGAACTACTTAAAAATCTAGAAAAGGAAAAATAAATAAACCAAATAAAGCAGAAAGAATTAATGAAGATAAACCCAGAAAGTAACGAAAGATAATATTTTTTTAAAGCATTGATCAATAAAACTAAGAACTAAGTCTTTAAAAAGACCAATAAATAAACTGGCTGAGTCTAATCAAGAAAAGAATGAAAAATACAAATGAATGGAAAAGAGTATTTAACTGTGGCTACAGTTTTTTAATTATAAAAGAATTCTGTGTATAATGTAATGCCAATAAACTTGAAACCCAGATTAAAATGATTATTTTGTAGGAAAGTATAAATTATAAAAGTGTCAAAAAGAAATATACACAACAACAGATCAATAACCTTTGGAAAAATTCTACCAAGCATTCAAAGAACAGAAAATTTTCAACTCATATCAAATCCTGTGTAGCATAAAAAAAAGATGGAAAATTACTAAACTCATTATATGAAGCTCACATAATTCTGATGCCAAGACTGGACAAGTACAACACAAGAAAAATAAACTGTCAGCCAAAACTACCTGTGTGACTAGACATGCAAAAGTCCTAGATAAAATATTAGCAAATTTATTAGTGGCATATTAAAAAATAATAATCAATATAGTCTTATCCTATAAGAATGGCTCCTGTAGACAGCTTTAAATACCTATTAATGTAATCCACTGCATTAATATATTAAAGAAAAAATCAATATAATTATCTCAGTAGATGCCCCCCAAATCAACACCCATGTATAATGTTGATTATGTCTGATATCAGTGACTACAATGGACTACAGGGGCTTAAATGGCCCCCAAGGGTCAACACAACCTAGCCTCCTATCACCTCTCTGACTTCATCTTTTTCCAGCTTACTAGATAAAGGAAACAAACAATAGCATTAATCATTGGCACAGTGATTGAAATATAATGGTCAAAGTTTCAGAGAGTTCCTCCAAAAAGAAGGAACCCAAAAAAAATCAGCATAAAATTCACCTTGAGTGGTCAGCCAACTCTTGAGCTCAAGACCTAAAAAGACCTAACAGAGAACAGCCTGGGAAGCTAAGACCTGAGCAGAGAATTCAGAGGTCGTACACTGCTAAGGAGATCCTGAGGTCTAGGTCCAGCCCAGGTGGATATATCCTGGTGAAAATCTCAGGCTTTCAGTACTACGGTTTTGTAGGATTTTACTATTGGGGGAAACCGAGTAAAAGGTCCACAAGATCTCTCTGTACTATTTCTTACAACTGCATACCAATCTATAATTATTTCAAAATAAAGTTTTATTTAAAACAAATGAAGGCAAAAAGAAACGATGTCAGACAAGCCAAAGCTGAGAAAAGTTGAGCAAACTCATTATTAGCATTTCTACACTACAAGATACACTACAGGAAGTGCTTCAGGCTAAAGATGACTTGAGGAGAAGCAGAGAGTACAAGGTGAATAACTAATGTCAGAAAGGGTAAATATTTGGGTAAACATCATAAGGATTTTAAAGCAATAATAATAATAATAATAATAACACAATAGCAAACACACAAACACAACACCACCACCACCAACACATCCTATAACCCAGTAATTCCACATGTCAATCTTCGCCCTGGAGAAACACACTCATATACACAAGAAAAGGAGGCACGTATATGGGTATTCATTGCAGCTTTATTAGTAATAGCAACAAATTAAAAATAATATGACTATCCATCAGTAGAGGATGGCTGAACAAACTGTCATGTACATACAATGAAAAACTACGCAATGGTTAAAAAAAGAGTGGGATTATATCTAATTGTGCTAACACAGAAAAAGATTTTAAAAAGCAAGCAATAGAAATATATGTGCAGTATGGCACTGCATATGTAAAACATAACTTTCCAAAGCGTGTATTATGCATATATATAACATTTTTGAGCACTTACTGTATGCCAGACATGGTTCCAAGTACTGTAAACAAATTAACTCTTCTAAACCTCATGAAAATCCTGTAAAATAGGTATTATGTTGTCTCCATTTCTGCAGGGGAAGAAACTGAGGTGTAGAGTTATGTAACTTGCTCACATCACTCAGCTGGTAAGTGACGAGGCTGGAATTCAAACCCAAGCAGAACCCAAGGTTGACCCAAACAGATGGGCTCCAGAGTCGGTGCTGTATTGTTCCTCCAATAATGCCCTTCGGGCTCTCAAGAAGCACTCCAAATTTTTAACAATGCCCATCTCCAGCAAGAAGAATGGGACTGAGGTGGTAATGAGGAGTTTTGTCTGTACTGTCTGAATGCTTAACAAGAATGAACATGTATTGTTTAGGAATTTAAAAATAACAATTCAAACTTAAGAGGAAAGTGATGAACCTTAGTAGAAAAAAAAGTTTGGAATGAATTAAAAAGTAAAAGTTTAATTCAATGGTGGCCTGATTCTATACCAAGATTAAGGCTTCTACATAGAAATATACATATACATATATCTACACACAAATAACAGCAATTTGTAAAATGGTTTCTGGAAGTACATTTGCAGTTATAAAAATATGTCATGGAGTAAAGGGTAAAATGTTCACAGAAGTTGGAAAGTCACAAGACAGGAATGTGGTTGAGGACGTGAAAGCCAAGAGTTGTACAAATATTTTCATATTTATGAATTTGGGGGGATCACATGGGTCTCAGACTATATCTTTTGTGTATGCCAAGAGTCTATCCTATTAAAATATGTATGAACCCAGCAAATCAGTTATTGATTCAGTTATTCCTTGCAGTAGACACATTATTAAATTAAAATCATTCTATCCCCAAATAAGTTATTAATATGTCAGGAATACACAACTTGCGGGTCGCTTTTTACTCAAAAACAGATTAAACAGGTTCCTACTTAACTTGAACCATACCTAGGACTCGGTAATTAGGCTGAACTCCGATGGCTGATCTAGATGGCTGGTTGCAGAACTGAGTTGTCCAGTCAACCATGCATAACCAGTAAGTGCAAAAAGGACAAGGCAAAAGGCAGACCGTATCTCCGCTCAGTGAGAGAGGATGCCCGCGAAGGCTCTAATGAGTTAACTAATGGAGGCAGAAGATCCCTGGAAGGGGTTCATCAGCCTCACACGCCATAGGCCTTCCCTGGAAGCCAAACAGTCAAAGCACATCAGAGGAGCCCATCAGTCCTGGTCTGCAATCCCCAGAGAGCACAGGTCTGCCAGCTGGAGCAAGGTCCCAGGCTGCCCAGGGGGTGTAGAACCAGGAGTTTCTCACTCAGACCTCGCAGCTCCAGCAGGCAAAGCTTGGATCAAAGACAGATAGCTGGAAAGGACAGAGCAATCACATCAAAGAATCTTAGGGCAGAATCAGACCTTGGGAAGTCATTTAAGTCTTCCTTCCAGCCCTCACAGATACGGGAGCACCTCTCTCCCAGCCCTTTTTAAAATTATTGCTATTATTTTTAAGGTAATATTCCACAACCTTCTTGTGTCAGGAAGTCCTTCCTGAGCTCTAGCCCAAATTCTCCTTGAGATATTTGGAAACTTTGTCTATCATTAGAGATGAAATACAAGACTCCAAAAATATATTGACAAACTCCCTTGGGCTGAAATGAGATTCACACCCACTTTAAGAAACTATATACAAAATTCTGTTCTTATAAAACAGATCAGTGGTGGGATAAGGAGTAGGCAGAGAAGGGAAAACAAGTTTACCAGTGTTACCAAGGGGGGGAGAGGTTATTATTAAAAATGGAGTTATTGCATGATTCTTTAAGGGGAATTTTTACGGTATATTTAAGTGATTGTTTAAAGAACAGCAACAACTTTACAGAAAATTTGAATAAGCAAATGGAAAGTTAAACTTCCCATTGCTCACTGTGTGTCTGTAAATCATGAAAATGTGTAAATTAATATGCTGAGCACTCCTCAATCCACTTGGCTAGCCCATGAGTCTTCTCGGGGTCTTCCTGTGCAGAAAGGAGCAGAGAGTGAGTCAGAACAGGGGTCAGAATCAGGATACCTGAAGGCAGGCGATGAAGGAAGATGTGTTCAGGACAGGCAGCAGAATCAAAAGCATCCAGCTGCCAAACAGGTGGTATCATTACGCTTCCTGAAAGGTTTATCCAGAAGGAAGCAGCCTCGGACACTGCTCCAACGGCAGGGCGCCTTCCACCCGCTCCGGCTCAGCATTCTGCAGCTCACACCTCTGCTGGCCCTTGGCACAGGGTGCTCTGCCCGCCTAGAACACCCTCCCTCCGCATCTCCCTAACAGCTCCTATCTGTTTTTCAGGTCTCAGGTGAGATTTCCTCTCTCCTTAAAAATCTCTCCTGGGCCCCCAGGAAGTTTCCAGTGATGCTGGAACAGCCCGCTCCTCCCCCATCACGGCCCTTCTCACAGTCACTTCTAAGTGTCTGTGGAGGTGACCGTCTTTGTCCTATGTGTGTAAGCGCCACCAGCTCCACGATGACTTCCATTGGATCCCCAGCCCCCAGCATACTGCCTGGTGCATAGTAGATGCTAAATAACTATTTGTTGAATAAATGACTCTCATGGCAAATTGCCTCTCCTTACCATCAAAAAGTAAGGTAGTATAACCAGGTGCTCTGAAAGGATGAAAATAATAAATGAGGGGAACTAACCATGCTGTGGAATGATGGGAGGGCAGCCAGCTCGGTGACACCGTATATGGATTACCTTTGTCAGATGCTCCTACCCAGATTGATTTCCCATCCATGCCAGAGTGTTACTGGGGTGCTATCCTCACCAGCAATCCATGGACATATTGAAAATGCTAACACTAGTCACCCAAGCAGGGCAGAATCGGCCAGGTAAATCTGTCCTGCACAAATCACGCAAGGCGTTCCAAAGCCAAGTAGAAATGAATATTGGATTAGCCCTCCACTCATGCAGATAATTGAGAGTTAGTCCAGTTTGGGGTTTGTTTGTTCTCGCACTTTGAAATCCTGGCCATGGGATCCCGCCAGCCTGGGAGGAGAGTGGGGCCAGCATGACAGGGCAGGGCAGAGCTGTGGAGGAGGAGGAGGTCCCTGCCCGGTAGGAGGCAGGGGCTGGGGGGACGCTGTTGGCCCAGCCTCCCCTGAGCAGCCCACTGAGATCTACTGGGTTGGGATCTGTGAAGAACTAATTTTGTACCAAGTTCTTTCATAATTTCCCCAGACCTAGAGAAAATGTAGGAAGCAAGGGCTAACAGCCACGTTATCTAGGTGCTAGAAGCGCACACCAAGAAGCAATAAGAATTTGAATAAAAAGCACATTGTCTTCATAGAGGAAAGAAGAAAAGGAAAAAAGTAACCCACCCACCACGTGTATGCCAAGTCACAAAATTTAATTAGGAAGATAAGAATTTGGGGGAAGGGGGGCCTGCGAGATTGGGTTGATGTTCCCTTTTTTTCTAGTTATGAGCTCGGGGAAAGGAGTGAGAGAAATAATTTAAGCACAGAATTAACATCTTCTAATAATCTTAGACAAAACCCGAGCCTGTTTTGCTTTGGTTTGTAAATTAGCTCATGATTAAAGTGTCTCTTCAGCCATGCGCCATTGTCTTCCCGGGCCTGTTTGCTGAATGCCGCCTGACCTGAACGCCCTTGTAGCTCAAGTACAAGATTCGAAAGCGTGAGGGAACAATTATTATAAAGTGAAGTACTTGCAGTTTTGCTGCAAAATCAATGAACTTTTCAAGTGATTTTTATCATATTTTGCAGCTGTTCTGTTGGCTCTTGAGTGGTTATCACGCCGTCAGCCCCGGTGTTTTTAAAGAGCCTTGTTCATCTGGAAGCCTCGCCTTCTCCTTGAAGAGCAGCTGACGCCACCCTGGCTGGAGAGCCAGGCTGCCCGAGTGCGAATTTCCAGGGGACGGTGTGAGTGAAGGTGACCATCCCGCCTGGGGCTCCCCTGACTTTCTCCTTTTAGCATTCGGGGCAGTCCTGGGCCTGGGTTCTCGCTACAGCTCGTGTTAACCTGGCTCACTTTAGAGAGAAACTCCAGGAAGGCTGATCTTGCTTCTTCTAACATCACAAGCTGATGCGGATGGAAAGTGCTTTAGAGATCAACTAGCCTTCATGTTACTCCCGGGAAGCCGAGGCTCAGGGAGACTGCGGGATGTGCCCGAGAGTACCCAACATACTAGAAAAACAGGCCTTCAAGATTAATGTCAGCACAGACTCGGGGACCATGCATGCCTTGGCCTCATCTGCTGTGTGGGAACCCAGGAGGGAGCGGGCGGCTGAAGTCAGCACTATCTGTGAGCAGCAGAAGGGAAGGAACACCCCTGTCCTGTGCAATCTTCTGTCAAATGAGCTTCGAGATTAAACCATGTCCATCAGGCCTGGAATGAGTTGAGCTTGAGGACACCGAGGAAGCAAAATCTAACAGGAATCTGTGCTGCTTGAAACCTATTTGGTTCATTTTTCTCATATTCACTGAGAATCCAGGTGACCCACATAAAATACTAAAGCTTCAATGGATAGGTTTACTTGAAATGACTCTAAAATGGATCTATTTCGTAACATTAAATAACACTATATTTAGTTGTGATGCTGAATTAGTACGCAATGTGAAAATATGACTGCTGTCCTCTCTTCCCCTAATGGTTCTGAATTCGATGCACTATCACCCCCAGTAGAAGAATGAGAGCTGGGGGTTAGATGTGAACCATGAGTTTGTGCTCTTTTGAATGTATTTTCTCTAATAAACTTGCCTTAGATAACCTGATGTTTGTGATCAACAATCAGTTAATAAATATTTCCACAGCACTTGCTGTGTGCTCAGCACAGAGATAAATTCTCTGAGTTCCACAAAATAAGGATAAAAGGTAATTCCTGACTGCAGGAGACAAAGGACCAAAATCCATGGTGCTTACTCTAGGATGGACCTTGATTGGTCTCTCGAAATGGGTGGAAAGAGGGGAGGAAAATCCATAGCAGGGGAGCATCACAGGAGAAGGTGGGCTCAGAACAGGCAGGAGTAGGGCACCACACTTGGATTATCTCAAAGACCTGCCTGAACCAGGTAAAGCTGGTGAATAATTTAGGGGTTTTGTTTTTGTTCTTGTTTGGGATAGCATTTCATTCTGTCACCCTGGGTAGAGTGCAGTGGCATCATCATAGGTCACTGCAACCTCCATCTCCTGGGCTCAAGTGATCCTCCTGCCTCAACCTCCCGAGTAGCTGGGACTACAGGCACACACCACCATGTCCAGCTTATTTTTTGTATTTTTTGTAGAGACAGGGTCACCTATGTTGCTCAGGCTGGTCTCCAACTCATGGGCTCAAGCAATCCTCCTGCCTCGGCCTCCCAAAGTGCTGAGATTATAACCATGAGCCACCGTGCCTGGCTAATTTTTTCTATTTTTGGTAGAGACAGGGTCTTGTTCTTGCTCAGGCTGGTCTCAAACTCCTGAGCTCAAGTGATCCTCCCACCTTTGCCTCCCAGGGTTCCAGGATTACAGGCGTGAGCCACCGCACCTGGCCAAGAATAAGGTTTTAATTCCATCTGATGGTGCTAATTTGGGGATGAATTTGGAAGAGAGTTTAATATGGTTATCCCCAAATAAGTGACTACAAACTCAGCTATTGCTACTGTCTTTTATTTAATTTTCTGGCTTTGAGAAGACACAATGGAAAACCAAGGAACTCTTACCAGCGATTTTTCGGTTGTTGGGAAAAAAAGTTGACCACAGTAACAGTGAACAGGTGTTAAGTTCTTTCTACATACCAGGTGCTATACTAAGTACTTAACTTCTTTAAGTAGGTTATTATTTAATCCTGACAACTGCTCCATAAGGCAAGTATTGTCATTAGCTCCATTTTGCAGAAGAGGAAACTTAGTCACAGAGAGGTTAAATAGATGCAAAGATTAAGGCAACTTGTTCCTGTTCTTCTACCAAATTTGGGGCAGTGGAGGGGAGGACAGGTCTCCGTGCGAGAGCAGAGCAGGGAAATGGGTGTTATGTGCACAAAAATCAGGTTTTGCATAAAGCCTGGAATAAATTCTGAAGAGTAAGGAGTGAAGAGCATTCTCTAATAAAATTTACTACTGCCCACAAAACACTCTTCTGAGAGCCGGCAATGGCTCCACAGACAGAATCAAACATAGCTTCAAAGGTGGGCCGTCTCCAGAGGGTGCTGGGGTGAGAAGCAGACATCGATCACAGAAGTGTCAGAAGCCCAGAGTCCAAGAGAAAGCTGGGCAATAAGCAGAAGCCAACTTAGTAGTCGTTATGGACTGAATGTTGCAACATTCACATGGTGCCGTCGTAAGGGCTATATTTGAAGATAGGGCCTTCAAAGAGGTAATTGTGTTAAATGAGCTCATAAGGGTGGGACCCTAATCCAACGTGACTGATGTCCTTGTAAGAAGAGGAAGAGACACCAGGAATGTGCACACACAGAGAAAAGGCCATGTGAGGACACAGGCAGCCATCTGCAAGCCAAGGACAGAGGCCACAGTAGAAACCAAACCTGCCAACACCTTGATCTTGGACTTCCAGCCTCCACAACTATGGGTAAATTACTGTCTGTTGTTTAAGTCACCCAGTCTGTGATATTTCATTACGGCAGCTCTAGCAGATTAATACAATCGTATATTGAGATTTTGTGGGAAGAGACGAAATCCATCTCTACGTGGGTATTGGGCTTGGTGGGGTGGGTTACAGAACCTAAAACAACTCTACTATTGCAGAGCGGAGGTAAAGCCCTCCATTACCCTGCAGAAATTCTGGCCTGAAGGCTGATTTAAAAGTTTCAAGCCACACAGGAAAGATCCTGGGAGGAAAGCCTCGCAGAGAGGGAAGATGACAAATTACAAAGGACATCTGTGATGGTTTATATAAGGAAACTGCTTCCGATATCGTCCAATCACCAAGACTTCCCGAGTTGAGGCCACTGGGATTTCTATAGGGAGCCTTAGCCCAAAACACAGCAGCAGTGAACCCTGGGGGTCAGGGACAAAAAATCAATACACGCACTGCCTTTGAAAGCTCAAGATGTTCTATAAAAGCTTTGAGCAAGGACAAGAAAAAATAGAGTTCCTTTGGCTCTAGAGATTTTTTTTCCTTTTTTTTTTTTTTTTAACAGATTGCCTGTCTGCTCCAAGAGATGGAGATTGAAAAGTCTTATTCTCTGTGTGAAGGATCAGAGAAAACCTTGAAAATCTCACCATCCTAGAGGATTCACAAAGGGTCTCAAGAAGCAGCGGGACAGTGTGGGACTCATGTTCTGGCTTGCGTGGATGTCGGGTGGCACAGGGCTCCCCGCCAGCGCTGGGACCGTGTCTTTGAAGTGACAGAGATGCCCTTGTTAGGAACACTCGCCCAGGCCCGAGGCTCCGTCTCCGGACACAGCAATTTAGGGGAAAGTAAAATAAAAAATAAAATGAGGTCTTTACTTCTTGGGGTTTTTGGCCTAATTGCAGAAGGCTCAAACTTGTGTGCACCTAAGAATCATCAGGGGTTGTGAAAAACACAGATTCCCCAGCTCCCACCCCCAGAGAGACGCCACTTCAGCAAACTAGAGCAGTGTGTCTCAAACTACCCTTGCCGAAAGACCAGTTTTTGTTTATTCCCACTCCATCGCAGATGGATAGTTTCAAAAAAAACAATACAAATGAATCTATTAAAAAATTCAACTACAAAGAGACATAATATAGTCCCTAATTTTTTTATTATTAGATTCAAAGGATGTAAAATTACTCTGTCAATTGTCATAAAGCTTTCTAAACGCCTACTCTCAATTTCTGTTCTTATTCCCCTGAGGAATGGTCCTAAACAGCCCATGAACAGGCAGACGTAAG
The DNA here is from genome assembly GCA_004363605.1 of Indri indri. Taxonomy (NCBI): domain Eukaryota; kingdom Metazoa; phylum Chordata; class Mammalia; order Primates; family Indriidae; genus Indri; species Indri indri. Next base: position 170,422 of record RJWJ010000326.1, on the reverse strand, counting down.
TCTGGGAATCGTATTCGGAGGTTGTTCTACAGTGGGGCCCACCCCACACCAACCCCAGTGATTAGGGTGCAATTCTTCAGGAACCAAACTTGAAGAAACATTCACGTAAGCCCGTGTTATCCAAAACAGCTGCCACTTAGCCACGTGTGGTTATTGAGCATTTGAAATGTGGCCGGTCCAAATGGTGATATGCCGTCAGTATAACACATGCGCTGGATTTCAAACACTAGTATGAAAAAATAATGTAAAATGTCTATTTAATAATTTTTATATTGATTACATGTTGAAACAATAGTATTTTGGACATATTATCTGTTTCTTTTTTTAACATGGCTACTAGAAAGTTTTAAATTACATATGAGGCTGGCATTATATAACGTGTATATTGGACTGCACCGACCAAAGCTTAAAAGGACTTTGTTTTCACTTACGCATTCACTTCTTCGTCTATGTTGAGCATTTACTCTGAGCTATGTGTAAACCAGACATACTCGTGCCTTCCAGGAATTTACTGCCTGGTTCCCACAGCTCATGTCTTGCTCTCATAGCAAACAAACATCACCTTAGATGTGCTGGATCAAAGGGGCAAATACCAAGGAAAGAAGCAAAGGCTTTTTATTGAATCAGTAGCAGACCAAAAACAAGCTGAAAATAAAAATACGAGCAATAGTAATAATACCGGCCGTGCATAAATGCTCACCATGTGCCAGGTACTATTCTCAGCACTTTGCAGACAGTACCTGACTTAATCCTCACAACGCTCCTATGAAAGAGAGTAACAGTCAGGTTTTGTGTCAACTTGGCTAGGCTACAGGACTCGGTTATTTAATCAAACACTAATCCGGGTGTTGCTGAGAAGGTATTTTGTGGATGTGGTTAACATCCACAATCAGTTGACTTTAAAGAAAGATTATCGTTAATAATATAGATGGTCCTCATCTAATCAGTTGAAGGCCTTGAGAGCAAAACAGAGGTTTCACAAAGAAGAAGAAATTGTGCCTAGAGACTGTGCCATCAACTCCTGCCTGAGATTCTAGCCAGCTGACCTGCCCTACAGATTTTGGACTTGCCAGCTCCCGCAATCGCATAAGCCAATTCCTTAAAAATAAATCAAGGATCACCCCCTGTATTGTCCAGAGTCCATACACTTTTATTTAAATAACTCCAGGAGGAAAACAAAGCAGGGAGAAAGAAACGTGGGGTGTGGACAAAGGCCTCCCTGGATGCGCAGAAAGGAGAAAATTGTTCACAGGTTCCCTTGGCCGCTGTGGAGACCCTCGCAGGGCAGAGATGAGGAATGATGGCGGCTAGAAGCTGGCATGGGAAGTCATGCAGGCCCTTGAAGCCCAGGCTCCAAAGTTTGGACCGATGCTCATTTCAACAGCACGATCCTCTCCAGAAGGCTCCGAGAGGCAGCACGGTCCAGGAGATAAAGCTCGGGTTTGGAAACAGAAGACCTGGACTGTGTTTGTGCCACCGATTCACCCTGTGCCCGCCAAGGGTGGGAGCAGCGTGGGGGTGGCAGGCCCAGCTTCCTCTGTGCGCGGGGCTTCTCAGTCTGTAGAGTGGAGATAACACCTCCCGTTAGGAAAGGCTTGGGATGGCTTTGTGCCCCATGGATGCGAAGGGGTACCAGGTAGTTGGAGCCAGAAACAGGCCTCTTAGCAGTCAGCCTGCAGCAAAATTCTGCCTCCTGTCGCGCTCCAGTCCCCCTTTCCCAGAAGAAAGCGTGGACCACAATAACTAGGGTGTGGCTTCCTCAGAAACTTCAGATTCCTGCCTTGTTGTGTTTGGTCTTCCCAGCCAAGCACAGGCTAGCCTGTTCCTCCCCTCTCCTTGCTGGAGTCTGTTGCTCCAGAGATGCAGCCAGCTTGGCCCTGCTATGTGCTTCCGGCACTCTGAGCCTCCTGCCCTGCCCTCCTGCCGAGACTTCCTGAATTTCATCAGGGTTTCTCCCTGGACTGCTTTCTCCAGCCACTGAAAAGATAAATAAAGCAAGAATGTCCCATCCATAAACAAACAAAGAAAAAAACAATATGCAGAACTGGGGAGATTTGGAATGACCAGATTTTTGAGTATTGATGAGGATTCTGGTTCTTAAAAGTAAAGTTACCGTGTGACCCAGCAGTTCCTCTCCTAGGTGGAAAATACCCAAGAGAAATGAAAACATGTCCATGCAAAGACTTACACACAGATGTTCACAGAACCATCATTCACAACAGCCAAAAAGTGGAAACAACCCTAACGTCCACTAACTAATGAACGGGTGAACAAAGTGTGACATATCCATACAACGTAGTATTATTCAGCCGTAAAAAGAAAGAAGTTCTGATACAGGCTGCAACATGGATGACCCTTGAAAACCTCATGCCAAGTCTAAGAAGTAAGACACAAAAGGCCACACATTGCATGATGAATTCTCCAGAAGCGGCAAATGTATAGAGTCAGAAAGTGGCTCAGCGGTTGCCTAGGGCTGGTGGAAAGGGAGTGAGGAGATTGGGGGTGATGGCTAAGTGGCACGGGGTCTCCTTTGGAGGTAACAAAAATGTTCTTAAAATTGATTGTGGCGATGGATGCATAATTCTGTGAATAAAATGGAAGGTCGCCAATTGTGCCCTTTAAATGGGTGAATTTTATGGTATGTGAATTATATCCCAATAAAGCTGTTTAAAAAGAAATAGATAATGTGTGTGAGCCCACAGTCACCAACCTCATGTAAAAAATTTCACCCACATTGTTGATACATATACCAAAAACGAAGAAAACATTATTGCTAAAGCTTTTGCACAGGAGGTATATGCGTTTCTGAAACACAGCTCACACAGAGGAGACTTCGATTTAGCCCAGGGAACGGTACTATTGAAACCGGCTTAACTGGGCCCCGTGTACCACATATCAGAGAAGGAAGACCCCAGGGGAAGTATTATGGGTCGAACTGTGTCCCCCCCAAAAGATGTTGTAATCCTAATCCCCAGCACCTGTGAGTGTGACTTTATTTGGAAATAGGGCCTTCACAGAGGTAATCGAGCAAGATGAGGTCATTAAGGTGGCCCTGATCTAATGTGCCTTGTGTTCTTATACAAAGGGGGAATTTGGACAGAGACACATACACAGGGAGGATACACGTGGAGACTGGAGTTATGCTGCCACAAGCCAAGGAATGCCAAAGCTTGCCAGCAGATTCCCAGAAGCTGGGAGAGAAGCCTGGAACAGATTCTCTCTCATATCCCCCAGAAGGAACCAACCTGGCCAGTGCCTTGACTTTGGAATTCTACCCTCCAGAACCGTAAGACAAAAAATTTATTTTGTTTAAGCCACGTGGTTTGTGGTACTTTGTTATGGCAGTTCTAGAAGACTAATATGTGAAAAAGTGAACAAAAAAGGCAAAGTAACAAACTTTTCACAGGTCACCTCCTCCTGACAGCTGCCCCCAGCCAGTCTTGCAATCAAGCGAAAGGAAAGCCCAAGAATCCAGCCTAGAAGGCGTCTGTGCAGGTAACATGGGTGGGCTTTCAGAGTGGCTCCGTCACACTGCCACAGTCTTGGTGACATGTCCCAAGCTAGGATTAAATAAGGTCATGAGGGAATGACGTTATTACCACTCCAGAAAGAGTCCAAGTAAAAGTATTAACAGGTCTCATTTATGGATCAGTATTGTTTTGCCTGAACAATTTACAAAGCTCAGCATTCAAAAATTTTAAAAAAGTGTAAAGTCTTAAGCTATATCTGTAGCAGGGTGGAGCTAGGGAGAGAGATCTGTAGGAAAGACGGGAGACAGGCAGAAACATTCACTACTCCCTAAGGAGGATCATGTACCCTAATACCCAGGAGTCCCTGCAGCACCCAGGAAACCCAAATCTGAAAAGGACTCTAGAAAAGTTACTGTGCTAGAGGTATGTTGGCAAAGTTTTACCAATTCATGTGTTTTTTTGTTCACTCATTTAATCAAGCATATATTTATTCCACAAATTTATCAGTGCCTCCTATATCCCAGGAACTATGTCACTGTGTGATATAACAGCTATACTAATTAGGACCCTTGGCTAAAACTGACAGAAATCCAATTCAGGCCAAGCAGGAGTTGGTCCAATGTACAGACCACTGTGATCAGTTGCGCGGGTGGTACACTGCAAGGTGTACCTTCAAGGTGGCATGTGAACATCGTGGATATCATACATTTGTATACGTACTGCAACAATTTTTTGTAGAAAGAAGACAGTAACGTGTCTTGTCCCAATGATATTTCTATTAGGTCATTAAATATGAAATGTCCATAGTTTTTACTAATATATCTCAAATGAGAAGCAGTACAATTAATCAAAGTATGCACCTAATCTATCAACACGGTTTTGCCATCTTAACAGTAGCTTGTTTATACCAGCAGCGGAGCAGCCTGGAGAGCGAGTGGTGATGAAATCACAAAAGGCATTTTCCACAAAGCTTGTTGAGAATTGAATATTTATCCTTGCAAGAACTGGTCCAAAGCCTGGAAGAAGTGGTAGCTGGTGCAAGGTCTGGTGAATACAGTGGATGACAGAGAGATTCCACAGATGGGAAGAATGTAATTTATTAAGTTGGCAATTCTCTCCAGTTGATATATAGATTCAATGCATTCCAATCAATATCTCAGAATGTTTTTCCCTGGAAACTGACAAGTTGCTTCTAAAAATTTAGTGGAAATACAAAGGTAAAGAATAAACAACACAGTTGGACATCCATATTGGAAAAACAATATTATCTTGACTCTTAATTCATACTATGCACAACAATAGACCCAGGTGTTTTTGCAAAAATAAATAAATAAATAAAACAGTTATACTTCTATAACAGGGTTCTCCAATTAAACTTTCTATAGTGATGGGAATGTTTTATATTTGCACACTACAGTGCTGTAGACATTAACCAAATATGGCTATTGACACTTGAAGTGTAGTCATTGTGATTAAAGAACTGAATTTTTAATTTAATTTTACTTTATTTCATTTCATACAAAATAATTCAAATTTAAATGGCCACAGAGACTGTCACTTGCAGTTCAGATGGCCTGGAAAGTCACATTTACCCTTCCACCTGAAAAACCCCCCAACAGAACAAAAATACAAAACTGTGTTTTTATAAACACTGAATATCAAGCAACAAAACACAGTGATCCCTGAAAGACAGAAAACAAACAAGGTGAGTCCTATGATTGCCTCAGCACAATGCCTTGCGAGGGTTTCCAGGTTGTAGTGCAGGGAAAAGGAACTCCGGCAGAACCCAGAGGGCTCCTCGAGTTGAGAAGATGGAATTCAGACTCCAAAGGAACCAAGGCTGCTAGAGTTGGCAGGAAAGAGTACCAGGGGGTTGGGAGGAATAATAGCTGCATATAGAGAATTCTGTGGACCTACAGAAATTCCCATCAAGTATTTAACAAATAACTAAACAGCACATGTGTGAAGAAACTACCCAAGTCCAGGGAAAGACCCATGAGAAAGGATTAGAAAGCACAGTACCCAGCACTCACACAAAGCTGGGAATAGTACCTCTCCCCACCAGCAAACTGGAAAACCTCATAATTCACAGGGCATCAGGTAGAATACTCACAGGTCCTGCCTCATTAGTGAGCAAACATCGACTAAACACTACTCTGTTTCCGCCTAACAAAACTTAAAAATGAGACTGGAAAGCATCACACTCTTCCAACTCATCTGCTTCCCAGACAAAGCCCAAAATTATTTATAGGAATGTAAAAATATCTAGCACCCAATGAGGTAAAACTTATGATAGCTGGCATAAGATAAAAAATTACCAGGCATGAAAAAACAGGATAAAACAACCAATAATGAGGATAAAAAAAATTATTCAAAACAGACCCCAAAATTATTCAAAACTGTTAGAATGAGCAGACAAGAACATTAAGATGGTTATTATAACTATATTCCATATGTATGAAAAGTTAAGTAGAGGCACGGAAGACATAAAAAAGACAAATTTCTAGAGAGAAAATTACAACGTCTGAGATGGAAAATAAACTAAATGAAATTAACAGCACGGTAGACATTCCAACAGAAAAGATTTGTAAACTTGAAAACATTACAATAAGGACTATCCAAAATGAAACACAGAAAAAGGAATTTGTTTAAAATAAAGAGTACATCAGTAAGCTGTGGGACAATTTCAAGCCACTTAATTATATGAGTAAATGGAATTGTCAAAGGAAATGGAGAGTAACAGGAAAAAATATTTGAAGAAATAATGGCTGAAGTTTTTCTAAATTTGATGAAAACCATAAACTCACAAGTTCAAAATGCTCAATTAGCCCCATAAAAATAAATACGAGAATAATACACCAAGGCACATCACAATCTAATTTTTCTAAACCAGTGACAAAGAGAAAATTTTAAAAGCAATCAGAAAAAAAAACCAAAAAAAGCAGTTATATAGAGAAACAAAGAAAGAATAATAGCAGATTTCTTATCAGAAGCAATGCAAATGAGAAAACAGTGGAACATCCTTAAAGTACTTAAGGGGCCAAAAAAAAAAAAAATGTTAATCTAGAATTCTATACCCAGTGAAAATGTCTTTCAAAACTGAAGGTAAAATGAAGACTTTTCAGAAATACAAAAGCTGACACAATTCATCATCAGGAAATCTGTACTTCAAAAAATGTCAAAGGAAGTCCTTCAAGCAGAAGGGAAATAATACCAGATGGAAATAGCACCTATGCAAATGATGGAAGAGCAGTAGAAATGGTAACCAAATGAATAAGTATGTAAGTTTTTTTCTTATTTACATGATGTGAAATGAAAAAACTAAAACTAATAAACAATACAGTTAATTAAAATATCAGTACAGTCAACAACATAATAAACCTCTAAAATAATTATGCCTAAAGAAGCAAGACCAAAAAGAGATTATAGGCTCTATGATTCTTTGTATATAAAATTCTATGAAATACAAACTAATTTATAGTGACAGAAAACAGATCAGTGGTTTCCTGAAGACAGGGGAAGGGTTGGGAGGGGAAATTACAAAGGAACAAAGGCAACTTTTGGGGGGTGATGGATATGTTCATTATCCTGACTGTGGTAATGATTTCACAGCTGTACAGATGTCAAAACATCCAACTGTGCACTTTAAAATGTGTAGTTCATTATATGTCAACTACACCTCAATAAAACTTTTTAAAGAAATTTAAATAGCTACATGAGGCTAGTGGTTACTAATTCAATAGCGCAGTTCTGGAAGATAAAAACAAGAGAATATATTCATGATGTTGGGTGTAAGTAAATATTTCTTTAACCAAAAGTAATAACCATACAGGAAATAGCTATAAATTGTACTTCATTAAAATTAAGGATTAAAGCTCACTAACATATATCATTGAGAGTAAAAAGGCAAGTCACAGAGTGGGGAAAACTATTTGCTATATAAATATTAATAAACCATGTGTGAGTGTGCAGGTCTTGTATCCAGAACACATAAAGAACAAAAATTCAAAAAAGAAGAATCAAGCACCCAATTTTTTAAAAATGGGCAGAAGACTTATACTGGTACTTCTCAAAAAAGAATTTTCAAATGGCCAATAAATACATGAAAAGGTGATCGTTATCATTAGTCATCAAGAAATGAGAATTAAAACTGCAATGAGATACAGTATACACCCACTGGAATGGTGAAAATTTTAAATAAAATCAACAATGCTAAACGTTAGGGTGGGGAGCAACTGGAATTCTCATAACCTGCTGGTAGGAGTGTAAATTGGTCCAACCACTTTGAAACACTGTTTGGAAGTCTTTACTAAATCTGAACACAGGAAGTCCCTATAAATCAGTAATTCCATCCTTGGTATAGACCTACGTAATGTGCACAAAGTGTGTCAAAAGACATGTACAAGAATGTTCATGACACTATTGTTCATAAAAGCCGAAAACGCGAAATGATTCAAATGTCTATCAGTAATAGAATGGATAAGTAACAGACAATACCTACACACAAACACACACACACACACACACACACACACACACACCATGGAATACAATAGAGCAGCAAAAAATGAACAAAATACTGCTATACTCTAAAACATGGATGAATCTCACAAACACAATGTTTGTGGAGTAAAAGAAGCAAGACCCGAAAGAGGACATACTGAATAACAAATGAATGGTGGCAGACGTCAGAATAGTACTTACCTTGGGGGGAAACTGAGGTAAGGACCAAAAAGGGGAAAGAAAGAACGTTCTGGGCAGCTGATAAGTTTCTTCTTCCCAATGTGCCTGGTGGTTACACAGACATGTTCACTTTGAAAAAAAATTATCTTCTTGTATAACTATGAATTACGTACCTTTCTGGATACTTGTACTTGAATTTAAAAGTTTACTAAAAACCTTTTTTTTTCACCTGATAGAGTTTTATATTCTCTCATAACATAGTATTTGGTTGTTTTCCTGAAAGAAAATAAGCTTTTAGAATAAACAATTGGCATTGTATACAACACCTGAGAAATTTTGTTAGTTACCAAAGAGTTCCTTATTTCATCTTTGGAACATACCATTTTATTCACATATATAAGGCTGTCTCTCTTTTATTTTTATTTCAGAGTATCACGAGAGTACAAAGGCTTTGGTTACATAAATTGCCTTTGCACCACCCAAGTCAGAGCTACAAGTGTGCCCATCCCCCAGGCAGCGTGCACTGCACCGGTTAGGTGTGAGTTCACCCATCCCCTCCTCCCCTCCACCAGCCCAACATCCTATGAATGTTACTTCCCATATGTGCATATTAGTCTTGATTGATTAGTACCAATTTGATGGTGAGTACATGTGGTGCTTGTTTTTCCATTCTTGTGATACTTCGCGTAGAAAAATGGGCTCCAGCTCCACCCAGGATAATAAAATATGTAGTTCACCATTTTTTTTATGGCTGAGTAGTACTCCATGGTATACATATACCACATTTTATTGATCCATTTATGTATTGATGGGTGCTTGGGTTGTTTTCACATCTTTGCAATTGTGAATTGTGCTGCTATAAGCTATAAACATTTGCGTGCAGATGTCTTTTTTACAGAATGTCTTTTTTCCTTTGGGTCGATACCCAGTAGAGGGATTGCTGGATCGAACAGCAGTGGCATGGATGCAGACAGATAGGAACACTCATACACTGCCGGTGGGACTGCAAACTGTGGAAAGTAGTATCTCAAAGAACTAAAAAAAACATTTTAAAAATATCAAAAAAATTTAAAAGAAGTAATCAATGACCTAGACCAAGTCCTGCCATCAAGCACAGACGGGATTTTCCAGCCAGCACCAGCCTATTCTCCCCACCTGTCATCTCCCAGGACCGCATAATAAATATTCTCACCAGAAGAAAGAAATAATTGCAGCCACACAATTTTTGACTTGAGATTTTCCTGTTTTTACACCTAATTTAACTAAAACATTCTCCTCCCCCTTCCCTCACTCCCCCACCCCCAACCCATTTCTGCGTCCATTTCACTCAACTGAAACAGCGGCGAGCGCAGATTCAGGTAGAGTGCAGAGGCAATTATAAAATAGATACTTGTAAAGGCATTGCTGCCATTTGTGCCACTTGAAATATTATCCCTTATGAGTTTTCTCACTGAATTAGTGCCATTTAATGTGTGCATATGGCCAAGGGGAAAATATAAAATTGATCAATGAGAACAGGAAAATTACTCCGGAGAATCTTTGTGGCTTTGTGAATTGTTGCTTGACATTGTGGTTTTACCAGATATAATGGCGTGATTTACAATTTACAACAGGGCTTGGGGGATGCACATACAAACATTTTTACTTAAAATACCAGGAGCAGATGGGGAAAAAAATACAGACTGGACTTCATCCAGATGCTGAGGATGTTGCGCATATTCCGACTCCTACGCGAAGCCATAAATAACACCGATTCCTCATGGTCCACAGAAATGCAAGAGAGTCATCATGTAGGTAATCCAAATAGCGGATAAATATGAAATAGTTTCTGTGTTAAATTATTGTGGAGTACGTGTGCTGCAGTGTGTAGTTCTGCTTGCTTTTTCTTACAGGAATATCTGATGTCCGAGCTATTTGTGATGTGGCACACAAAATCATGAAATTGCACCCTGAAGACAAAATTCCAGAAGGGCTGGGAATCTAAGAACCACCTCATTTCTCAGCTCTGTCCCATTAGACAATTCTGTCCAGTACCTTCCATGCTGAAATGGGCAATTTCACCTTTCAGTCTGATAAATAAGAATCGTGATAGACTATAAAGATACCCAGATCTAGGTCCCTATTTCAGATCTTGCTCCAAGTAGCTCTGTGACATTTGACAAATCTCTTACCTGATCAAGGCCTTGATTTCCTGGTCAGTAAGGCTAGTGGAAGGTGAAGAGATGATTGCTAAAGCCCACCTGGCTCTAGGTATCCCGTGGTCAGTCTAAGCAGAGCTAACCCTTCCTCTAAAACTGCTACCTTTCCCAGGCTTGCTGGCCTCACGATCATCATTTCCATTTTAAAAGTTTCAATCTTCTAGTTCCCGATGAACTCCAATTGCAGTAGCAGATGGCAATGGTTATAAAAGCAATAAAGAAATTAAGTAAGCAATGGAGATGTTAACTAAGAGAGGAAGGCAAGATTTGCCAGAGATAAACTGCAACATAATCTACTTATAATCCATTGCGAGTTGGCTGTATTTCCAATTATCTGGGTATTAGTATGATGCTTGTCTCCTCGGTGGAAAGACCTAGAGAAAAATTAGATAAAATGCAATAGAAGGGACAGAAATTAATAGATAGAGAAAAACTTCCCGGGAGGTATTCAAACCAGAACTCATTTTAAAGTTGCTACTTGAGTCTGTTTTGTAGTACCTTCCCCGAGGGCCCAGTTTTTCTCAGGTCTGTGTTAGTGGGGAAGAGGTGACGATATTGAAATTCTCCAAAGTATTATATTTATTATAAAAGCCAACAAGTCATAGGACATTTTTCACTAAAAAGGTAGGAAGAGAAACAGCAATGTCAAAAACAATTGATAGGATGTCTCCACTCCAAAAAGGTTAGGATGCTGCCTTAAGGAAACCCCTTCCCCAGAGGAGGCCTCTGCATGGCTCCCACAGAGAAGGGTGGTGAGAAGAAGAAGGGTTGTTCTGCCATCAGCAAGGTGGCGACCAGAGAGCACACCATCAACAGGCGCAGCCATGGGGTGGCCCTCGAGAAGCATGCCCTTGGAGCGCTCAGAAAGACCCAGAAATTGGCCATGAAAGAGATGGGAACTCCACGTGTGCACCAGACTCAGCAAAGCTGTCCTGGCCAAAGGAATGAGGAGCATCTCACACCACGTCTGTGTGCAGTTGTCCAGAAAACTTAACGGGGATGAAGATTCCCCAAACAAGCTCTGTGAGTTGGTTACCCATGCATCTGTCGCCACTTTGAAAAATCTATGGACAGTCAATGTTGGTGACTGCTAATGGCTGCTGATCATCCAATAAAGTTATAAAACAAGAGAGGGGGAGAGAGAGAGAAGGGGGGAGGGAGAGAGGGAGGAAGGGAGAGGGCCTCATATCAGCCTCTGGAGAATGGCTGTACTTGAAGGCAAGTAAGAAAAATAAGGTGACTGCTATAGGCCTGCCCCAAGCAGACGATTCATATTTGGGGCTAAAATGAGAGGATGTTTGGGCAGCATGTTTGACAGGTTCCGGACTCTCTCATAACTTGGTTTGAAAGGAGGCTTCTGAGAGCCTGAGACAGAAAACCTGTTCCCTGCTCTCCTGCAATTCTTCCCTGAGCAACTCACAAGTCACCTCTCATCTCGACTCAGGGCCATGCAGAGGCTGTGGCAAACCCTCACCTCTCAGAGTACGAACAAAGCGATGGTGGGTACCACACCTGGGAAGACAGGGAACTCAACCCCTCAGCACAGAAGGCCAGGAGAGCCTCTTTTCCTTTACTTCTGTCCCTGGATGTTGTTTGACAGATTTATATTGCTTAGCATCCTAGACTTCCAGGGAAGAGTAAGAAAGCTGTCATGGAGGTTAACAAATTATGTGAACTTTGCCAAAGAGAAATTAAGAAGTCATAGCAGATCACAAGGTATGCTAATTTTAGTAGACTTATAGCTAACATCAAAACATTCGGGAAAAGCTTCTCTTGGCAAAGATTTCTTGACTGCATTCATTCCTGTGTGACTCAGGCAAATTACTTAACCTCTCTGGTCACTGCACCAGAACATTTTCCCACCAAGTATTTAGACATTGTACAAAAATGCACAGAATAATTCAAAAGGATTTAAGAGAAATAAACATTTGCAGGAATTGGGACAAAGGAAAAATATGATTTATAAGTGGACAGAAAACTAATAAAGTTTTAGTGATAGTAGCACATAAAATATAAGCCATCTATTCCTGTTAAGCCAATAGATATGGGCTGAAATTTAGCCTTTGAGCTTCCTAACAGCCAAAGCAAAGATGGAAAGATGATCAGTTATAAAATACAGAGTGTGCCTATGGTTCAAGGGAAGCCAAACATTTCCTTAAATAGAGACCTGGAAGGAATTCTAGAAGGTCTTTATAAATAAGACACTCGATGATGCAGTGAAAGCATCTTCCACAAAATTCTAAACCTTAAGAGATATATATATGGCTGTTAAGATCCCCAATTTTTCTATCAATAAAATAGGGAAAATATCAGAGATCAATCAAACTCTTTCCCTGGTATATTATAGAAGATAAAAAGAACTGACTGCTGGAAGACTGAGCCCTCCAAGATGGCAGTAATTTGACTGAGGTAGGCTCATGAATGCATTTGTGTTATGCGTCCAGCTGGAAACCCCTGGCCAACTTGTTGGAGTATTTAACAAGACCAGATGGCTTCTGAGAATTTTTCTGTTACTTGCGTAAGGAAAAAATTTGTCTTTTATCTATAACCCAAAGTTATATTAGACGGGAACTATGCGCAATGTAAATAGTAGCTATAGGGCCTCTCACAATAAACACACGCATAGTAGGGATTTTTTTAATGTTGCCTGGATGATTGAATATGTACATTTCTGTTCCCAACATAATACTTTAGTATAAACTATCAATGAGTCTTTCAAATCCTATCACAATGAAACTTTGGCTACAAAATAAATACACAAAAGCAAAGCTTATCACTGCGTTAGCCCCAAAAGACTCCATCCTGTTTAAATGGCAGCAGTGACGAGCTAAACTAACCCACTAGACGGTGAATACCGGTATCCCAACAGGCACTGACCTGAAATAGACATCAAGTCATTAGACATTAGTAGCTGAACCTTATGTGTCCAGTTGGTCTCAAAGTTTTTAGTGGGAATCCTCTGTTCAAATAAAATTGCATAGATGGACATACAAGTAATGGCCGAGCTACTCTGGTTGAGGGGGAAGGGGACCCCAAAAGCTCTCTGCAGTCTGCACCAAAATCAGCCCCACCTGCCCTCCCAAATATACCCACATGCCAACCACCCGGGGCCCTGAGGGCAGCTCTGGCCCGGCCTCCTCTCCCAGGTCCCAGAGGAGGAGAAAAGGAAGCCTCCCCCAACCTGCCCGAGGTCACACACTCTTGAGACCGCAGAAATGCCCCACGGCCGCCAAACTGAACCAAAGGGTGTTTAGAACGTGATGCCAGACACGAGTGAGCCAGAAGAAACCGCGACAAGTTAGAGAGGTCACCTCGCAGCCGGAGCGCTCACGCCCCGGGTGGTAGAGGCCAGGGCAGATGCGGTCCTGCTCAGGTTGGCGCTGGCACTGCCGCAAAGGATGCGTCTTCACCCACACGGGGAAGCAGGAGAACCCAACCACAGGAGAAGAAAAGGAACAAGAAGTAAAACACTCTGCTCCGACCCTGGGGGGAATCTTTATTTTCTTTCAAGGACACCCGCCAAGCCTGGGGACATTCCTCCCTCAATCCGAGCGTCTCCCGTCTCCCGCAGAGGCCACAGCAGGCCTCCTGGCCTTCCCGCCGGGGTCACCATCCTGCAGTATTCACCGAGGCCACCACCGCCACTGCAGCAGCAGTGATGGCAGTCCTGAACAGACCCCAAAAACTCCGACTAATTAAAGACAAATAATTAAACACATTCAGGCGGGGGAAGGTTGGCAGAGCCCCCCTGCATTGTGTGACCACCTTGGCACCGAAATGGTTAGAGACCATATCCCTCTACGTCGCCTCCTCTCATTGTGGTGGAGAGCTCTTGAGAACGTTATTAGCTGGGTGTGCGCCTTGCCGTTTTTCCACACGAGGCAGATGGGTAATTACGAAGCTAATAGTCTGATTGAGAGAAATCAGATGCAGTGGTTTGCCCAATTAGATGATACATTAGCTTCCTTCTTTGTAAGCAGCTAATGTGTGAAGCAAAGTGGTATTTTCGAGGGTCAGAATCCTTAAACAAGTGCCGAGTTGCAGATTATTGTATCTCTCTTTTTTTTTCTAATGGAGGAAAAGTGCTAAGTCTTCATTACTAAAAGCATAGAAAATGCAAATCAGCTTCTGAAACAAAAGAGAGAAGGGACAGGCGAGAATATTTGGTGTCCGATGTGTCAACCTACAACATCAATTACATTGAAATGCAATGCATGGCAGCCTAATCAAGGATAGTATAATTGTAATAATTGCGTGCTTTTGTTGGAGAGCTGCTGCTGTTGTTATTTGTCAACCATTTGTTCCTCTCTATTGTTAAGGGGGGGAAAGATTTTTTTTTTTTTTAATGTAACTGAGAGATTGTGTAGGTAATGGGTGAGTGGGCGGCCGTCCTCAGAATGTGGATGAGGGGTCCTGCTACATGGCGGCTCCTCCGCGGCCCTGGTGAGTTGCTGGAATATGAGCTTACGGCAGGAAGGGACAGAGTGGCCTGCCATGTCAGGGTGGCCCTCAGTCTCTGTCCATGTCCCAGTGTCCTGGGGCAGAGGCGAGCTGAGGGACAGGCCTGGGGAGGCTGGGAGAAAGCCTCACACATCCTTCCTCTCTTCAGCAAATGTAACAGGGTGGAAAGAGTGGGGGATGGGCCGTGGCACTGACTTCTCCGCCTCATTCTGCTTCTTGAAGTTTGGGCTTAAAAAAGGCCTTGTTTTATTTTTGTAGATGACCAATGCCTGCAAAACCCCCATGGAATGGAGGGGGGAAAAAAAACCCGGGTAAAGCAACAACGACAAAATGAAAGATGTGGTAGCTGGTACACCAGCCTGGACAGCACTGTCCTCCAAGGTGCAATTGGAAACATGGGGACCAAGGCTCAAATCCAACTTGACCACTCACTGGCCTAGGCCAGCCCCGCCCAGCCTCTCCACAGCCTCATTGGCCCCTGGTGCATGCATTGTCCCCTGCGCCCCTGCAGGGCACGAGCCATCCTGAGCAGCGCCACATGGACAGACACCAACCCCAGGATGCTCTCAAGTCTGTGGCAGAGAGAGCTCTCGAAATGCTCCAAGTTATATAAACAAATTTCTTCTCCTCGCCCTCCGTACCATCCACTTTTTTTCATGTGTATAATAGATGTTTCCAAAAACGTACTTATAGGGAAGGGAGAAGAGAAAGAAAAAAAAAAAAGCCAGCTTAATAGCCACCTCTGAAAAGAAAAAGAAAAGAAAATACAAAACAAAAACAAAACGCATGTTCACGGACCGCAGAAGTTGAGTTGGAAAATTCTTCTTAGGAGAAGCTCTCAGCATTCAGATCAGATAAGAGGTTTATTTTCTCACTTCAATCGGTCTTGCCAATAGGTTGAAACAGAGGCACAAAGGAAACGGGCTAAAACATTTAACAGAGCTGTTAAATCTCATTCTCCACAGCTAAAAAAGAACAATCCCGGACCGTCTTTACCAAGGGGAGGCTTCATGGGCTGTAGGAGGCTTTGCATGTATCCCTGACAATCCTGTACATACTCCAAAACTCACACTAATTAAAAGCAAATAATCAAATACATTCAATTTGAAAAGTTGGCAAACTCGCGTGTATTATTGCGTTAGCACCTTGGCATGGAAATGCTCACATCGCGCTAATCTCGTTGTGCAGAAGAGCTCTTGAGCTCGCTGTTCACCGAGCCCCTGCTCCCTCCTCCCCGCCGCCTCCCCTTTGGGCCTGCCTTCCCCACCAGCCCCCGGCC
Organism: Indri indri; assembly: GCA_004363605.1. Lineage (NCBI taxonomy): Eukaryota > Metazoa > Chordata > Mammalia > Primates > Indriidae > Indri > Indri indri. The sequence goes on along the minus strand of RJWJ010000326.1, from coordinate 154,331 downwards.
GCTCCCCCTCCAAGGCCCCCACTTTAACAGCAAAATAAGGAAAGAAACTGTGCCTCAAGATGGGTGTTTGCTCTCCTCTGGCGCTGCCAGAGGTCTGATGTAGCGAAGAACTCCTTTCCTCCCGCTGGCATCTTATTTATCTACCTGGGCAGAGAAGGTGGGCGAGATGCTGCAGTTCGTAAATAAAGTTTGCAGCAGTGAGCCTTGGCCAAGCCGTTCACAGTTGCCATCCTCACCACCACCCCCGCCCCCACCCTATGCCACCCTCCCGGGTACTCTCCTTGTCAAACTGGTGGCCAAATCTGAGCGATGAGCTGACAAAACGAGAAGAAAGCTTCCTAGCCGATGCTGCTGCCTCTGGGATTCGAGTTTCTTAGGGGCTGGTTGAGGGATGAGAGGAGGGAGTTGCCCAGAGAAATGCAAAACTCCTGCCATCAAGAATGGGGTGAAATGAGCCCAGACCGGCCAGAATTTTTCTGGCAGATCTGCTACCTGAGGCACATTTCTCTTTCATCCTGGGCCGCTGCCAATCACAGCCTCCCAGCATCCAGGGCTCGGAGGAAGATGGGCAGCTTGTCCTCAGCGCCGAACAAAAGAAAAACAAATAAAGTCACATTCAGCTGCATGACATTCATGTCAGATGGAAAAGGAGCAGGTCACGCGGGCGGTGCGCGTAGCCGATGCCACGAGGCAGGGAACAAGCACAGGGAGTGGGCACAGGGGCTGGAGAGCAACCGGGAGTCGGCGCTCGAAGGAGTCATGGGGACACCTTGCGGGTGAGACTCTGGGTTTCTGTGGGTGGAAAGGCCTAGAAGGCCATTCCCTGCAAGTTCAAAATTCCAGACCAATTTCCAATATGTCCTTGGTAATGGTAATTAAGCAAGAGCATGACCTATTGGTACTTTTGTTGCTTCAGGAAGACATTTTTTAGGAAAGCATTACGCCAGTGTCTTGGTTGAATCCTTACTGATGTATCACGGAGCCAATGCAAACAATGTGTCGGACAATTCTTGCAAAATCTGACCATTCCCTTCTCCTTCCTCCTGATACGGTCCGTGGGCTTCATCTGGATACTCCCACTGTTGAAACGACTCCCTCTTTCCTTGCCAGGTTCCTGTTCATTGTTTCGTTCATTATGCAACTACTCACTCATTCATTTCTTAATATATTCATTCAACGCACATTTATGAAGCAATAAAATTTTATAGGTACTATCATCAGCCCTAAGAATATAAAGGTGAAGAAGGTTAGATCCAGCAATCTAATCTCACTCTCCACAGCTAAAAAAGTATATATTGAAAGCAGGGACACCAATAGATATTTGTACACCGATGTTCATAGTAGCATTATTCAAGATAGCCAAAGGGTAGAACAACTTACATCCGTTGACAGATGAGTGGATGAACAGAATATGATACATACACATGCAATGGAATATTACGCAGCCTTAAAAATAAATGAAATTCTAACGCATGCTACAAATGTGGATGAACCATTTGAAGACATCGTGCTAAGTGAAATAAGCCAGTCACTCAAGAACAAATATTGTATGATTCCACTTACATAAGGTACCTAGAGAAGTCAAAAATCATAGAGCTGGGCGAGGAGGGAATGGGGAGTTCATATTTAATAGGTACAGAGTTTCAGTTTGGGAAGATGAGAGAATTCTGGAGCTGGATGGTGATGATGCCACTGAACTGTACACTTTAAAATAGTTAACATGGTAAATTTTATGTTACGTATATTTTGCAAAATAAAAAATAATACCCAAAAAAGTGAATGAGATTAGTCACAGTCCTCAAGGAACTTGGAGTCTGGCAAGGGAGGAAGAAAAGTCAAAATATGAAAATGGTAAGTGCAATACCGTTGGCACTGTCACCACGCCAGGCAAAGGTGAGATGGGGTCCAGAGTCCACGGCAGATGGCTGCCATCACCTCTCAGTTAGTTTATCTCTGAGCCTGAGCGCCTTTAGCTATAAACGGGGACAGGAGCAACCTTCCTCCTTGCCCCACAGAACTGTTGGGAGCCTTCATTTAACGGGCACCTCCCAGGTAGCAGGCCCCACACCTGGTGAGCCCGTTAGCTCATCAAACCTCACGTTCAACCAATCAAATAGAGGTTTTCCACCAATTTCCACAGAGGAAACCGGGTAAGACAGGCTGGTGGGCACCCCACGGTCACACAGCTAGTGAATAGGAACCCCAGGGTTTGAACACAGCCTTGTACGGATGTCTAACCCATGTTTTTCTTACTGCACTAATAGTTTGTGGTCTGAAAAGTCTCCTCCAAGGTTAAGGGACAGCTAACTGAAAAATACATGTCTCGGGAAGAGAGGGACTGTTAGGATTTCATTGTGTCCCCCTTCCTGCAAAAAAAGATACATTGTAGTCCTAGCTCTCAGTACCTCAGAATGGGACCTTATTTGGAAATAGGTTCTTTAAAGAGGTGACCAAGTTAAAGTGAGGCCCTAATGGATGGACCCTAATCCCGTATGACTGGTGTCCCTACAGAAAGGGGAAATTTAGACAGGGACGGACACGCACACAGGCAGAACACCATGTGAAGACTGGAGTTGTCGCTACAAAGCCCAGGGACTACCAGAGCCAAAAAGAGGCCTGGAACAGATGCTGCCCTGGTGCCTTCAGAGGGAGCATGGCCCTGTGACACCTTGGTCTCAGACTTCTAGCCTCCGGAAGCGTCAGAATAAATTTCCATTGTTCTAAGCCACCAAGTTTGTGGTACGTTGTCATGGCAGCCCTAGCAAACTAATACAGGGACCAATCCAGGAAAATTGAGAAGGAGGCTTCTTGGGGACATACAGGGCATTCACCTGAGGGCCTAGGGTGCCTTGCAGCCCTGGGGGGGGAACCCTGGAACAGAGAGCTGGGATCCCTGTTAGCCTCTCTCCTGCCATCCCCACTCCTACTCACCCCCCAGAGTAGGTCTCGTTAAGAACTTGGTCTGCGACGTTCTGGTTTTGCTTCTCTTTTTGTCCTGTCTGCAAGCACTGCTGGAATTTAGTGGGCCCTCCTGGCAGCTGTTTGAGAGTGTAGGATTGTGTCCATTGTAAATTACAGGAGGGAGTGCACCAGTGCTCTCCGTGCTGACGCCACGTGTCAAGACCTGCGCCCCATGTCGCATCGGTGTACCACTTTCTCCCACTTTTTTCTTTTGAGGACCTAGATCTCTAACCTGAAGGTTGGATGCTCTCTGAGAAAAACAGGACAGCTCTGGGGCTATGGTTTGAACACATGGGTTTAAACAGAGCAGGGGCAGAGCTGCCCAGCCTAAACTGATCTGGAAGCCAAGGAACCCGGGAAGCTACATTTCCTCTTCCAATCTCCCACCCAGTGGTGAGATTAAGCAGACGGCTTTGCAAAGGAACTCCAGGAAAATACTGATAAATTGAAGAGCAATCGACGAGGCTCTCAGGCCCCCTCCCCGAGATCCACCCAGCCCCCCAAATTTGTGTCAAATCTTTTCTTTTTCCCCCATCAACTAAGCTCATGTGTGAATGGAAATGTTTCTGTGCATTAAAGAAAATCAATGAAAATATCTCAAAAACAATTTCAAGCTCTTCTTCCTCCCATGGGGTGGCAAAGTCAGACCCTGCTGTGCTGCGCAGGGGTCCCAAGGAGAGTCAAGCCCACGTGGGTGGCAGAGCTCCACCAGAACAAAGCCGTAGACCCCGACACGCTGTGGCTCAGTTCTCTCTCCTGACACAGGATGGCGTCCCACAAAGCCGGCCAGCCTAGGAAAATCCTAGCTCTCTTCCCTTACCCCTTTAGTTTCAGTCTCCAACTATATTTGCGTGCAACTGTTGCCCCTGACCCCGGGGTGGGGCATCTTTGGGTGCAACTGGGAGTCACCATCGAGGCAGATGGGGGGGAGCAGGAGGATGGAAATTGCAAAGATTAGGCGTCAGTGGATTGTACCCGTCACTTAATCTTTCTGACACTCAGGTTCCTCTTCTTTAAAGTCAGGGTAGTTACATAGATCTTGCCTGGTTATTGTAGGTAGGAAACGAGATAACGCTATCTAGGACCCAGCACTTAGTAAGTGCTCAATAAATAGCTGATGATCACCATTATTTTTGTCACTAAGAGTTGAGACCAAAAAAATTGCCCACTGACCCCCAACTACCTGCAGCCCCTTTAAGGGTGGACAAAAGCAGACCATGTGGGCAGGGTGGAAGACATGCTGCACTGCTGGCTGAGGGAGCACCCCCAGAAACACCTGCCGGAAGGGCGGCATCTTTGGAGGTGCAGGACAGCACGTTTCAGCCTCCGGAAGACAAACGGAGCAATTTTTTTAACAACTAAAATAGACACGCTGAGGCAGACAGGCCAGGGGGACGTGACGGGGGAGGGTAGGGAGTCACACGTGGCAGATGTCTTGGCTGGGAGAGAAGGTTCTAGAGACTGCGTCGTGGGTTGGGGAACAGGGGGCTTGGGCTCAATTCAGAACAGCTCAGCTCCCTTCCAGACATGAAACGTGAAGTGAGAGCAGCATCCAGAGGGATCCCCGGGAGACCCCGGCGTGCCGGGCCTGGCAGCTGAGCTGCCTGCGGCTGGGGGGAGCTGGGCACACTCCGCCTCGCCTTGGAAGCAACGTTGTTTCAACCTGAGAGGGCTAGAAAACCCTCACCCCTGGGGAGGAAAGAGAAGATGGGATTTCTCCTGGGGTCGGAACAGGACCCCGCCAGCCAGAGACAATGGCTCCAAGAGCCTCAACAACTCCACCCCTGTTGACGAGGGAACTCAACACCCTAGAGATCGGCGTGTGAAATCTGTACTGGGGAAGAGAGTCTTCATTTAGCAGAGAAAGTGCCGCGCTATCTATGTGTGAAAGCTTTTTTAACACTGTTCCCTGCTCTCCATATGGCGAACTTCACCCAAATTAGGAGGACTGGTGAACAAAGCTCCAGCGACTTGGAAATGAGAGCGGGTTCCAGGAGCCCAGCCCGGAGGCAGCCACAGCGGGGTGCCCAGGGCGGGTCCAGCGGACCAGAGAGCCCGGCTGCCTCCCCTCGCACCCCTGCAACCTCGCCTCTGTCCTCAGGGCAAAGCTGTGGTCCCTCCAACTGGGTCAAGTCACCGTGGCCAATAATTAAAATAATAATAATCATGACTACCGTCAATTATTGTGCACCTTTTGTGTGTCAGACACCAAACCAGGCACCTTACATAAACTATTTCGGTTAATCCTCACAAAAACCCATGAAGAGGTATCTTTATGCCTATTTAAAGTTGGCAACATCGAGAATCAGAGAGGTTGCCTTTTGCCCAAGATCCCACAGGAAGATTCAACTGCAGACTGGTTATTTTGTCAAGGCCACGGCCATGTTTCTCAGCATCCTCCCACCCTTCTCCAAGAGTAAGCCCAGGAGTGGGAGGTGGGGGTTTGCTCCGGTGGAAGCTGAGGGGTGGGGAGGGGCGGGATCTGTCCTTTCCCTGCGTCAGAGGGCAGGTGCCCAGAACCCCTGACAGTTTCCCATCATGGGGACTTTGGCGGGGGTGGCTACAGAGTCAATAACCATCAGGTCTAGAGGGCAATTTAATGACTGATACCACCTGCCTGGTGGAAAAACTAAGGTTCAGGAAGACAACGCTAAGTCACAAAGCATGTTAGTAAACCAGCCAAAACCCAGCCCATCCATGTTTGTTCTATGACCCCATAAAGACTTCCAGAAAAAGAACAAGCTCCCCCCGTTTTTCTTCTACCCTGACCTCTCCCTAGTCCTGTCCAAGTGGGGGAGCCCCTCCAAAAGCAGCCTACTTTGTTTGGACCACCCTTCTGGCCTGTTCCCTGGCCTCATTTAAAAGCAGCTGTTCCAGACTGCGGCCCCCCACGCAACTCCCACCCCAGGCCGCCTCCCTCCAGCCACACCTGCATCCCCACTGGCTTTCCTCCAGAGTCTGGGGGCGGCTCCTTCTCCGTCTCTTTCCTTCGCGCCTCCCTGGCTGTGTCGGGCAGGACAAAACAAAGCTCGATGCAAAGATTTTTAGAATGTTTATCTCGGTGATCGTATTATTTACAGCAACTCCGCGCTGTGCCCGGGGCATTGCGCGGTTTGAAAGACGCTATACAAACTAAAATTGTGTGGCATTGTTTGTTCCTCCACATTCTGCGAGAGAGAACCAATCTAGTAATCACTGTTTTTGCTCCTCAAATCAGGGACGCTCCATTTTGTGTGCATGGTGACTAATGTGGAAATAAAGATTCATAGCAAATGTATAAGGAGCTCTGGAAGCAGGCGGTGCCGGCGAATGGAGGAAAGGCAGCGGGGAGAGACAGTCGTCGAGGTGAGGTCGATGAGCCTTTGGTCCCTGCGAGGAGGGACAGCAGCCCACCCCTGGTGCGGCGGGAGGTGCCACATCATATATCTGTTCCTGGCAGACAGAACGGCTCCCGGGGAGCACTTTGCCCCAAACCTGCACACAGCCAGCCGCGGTCCGCCTGCAAACCTCCCTGCCACCGGCTCTTCACCCCAAGGTCAAGTTCTCTGGAGCTGGAGCTGACCCTTTCAGAACCCAAGGGAGGTGAGTGGGGCAGAGAGGAGAGGCTCAGACCATGGGTAGAAATGACCATGCACAGACCCCGCCAGGTCCCTCTTCAAGGACACGGCAGGATGGGGGAGGGAAGGGCACTGCCTGGGGCCCTGAGCCACGCAGCTGGTTTCCAGCACCATCCTTCTGCTGTCTCAGGCCCTCGCCCGATGTGCCAGCTCCCGGCCTGACCAGCTCACGTTCAGTTGCAGCTGGGGCGCAACGACACCAGGGCCCGGGTGTGGCAGCAGGACCGTGACCGCAGAGACCTGCGTTAGTGCACTCACCAGAACCGTTTCCTTGGGAGAGGGGGTAAATCTAGCCCCAGCGCCACCCTGACACTTTCTCGCCCCCTCCCACAGCCCCTGCCTTGCCCTGGCTAAGCCAGGCAGCGTGGCGTCCCCTGCGGCCCGCCCCAATCCCATGCATTCTCCAGTGCCCAACTCAGATTCCCCCTCCTCTGTTACACCTTCCGTAACGACCCACCCCGGCCCCCCAGTCGCCAGGAACGGAGGCACGCGGGCCTGCCCCCGCAGATGCAGTCCTGGGACAGAGGCCGGCATGGCTTTGCCTCCAGCACTCCTCACCTCCGCATCCAGCAGAGTGCCGGGGGGCGGGGGGGGGGCCCTGCGCGTGATCCTGGGGAGCACCTGGCCATGTTCACCCCCACCTCGGCCCCTCCCTGCCGCCTCCGCGCTCCAATCCAGGCCACGTGGGGCCAGATGGGCAGCAAGGGGGAGGTGGTCTTGGGCAGTCAGCTGGGGCGGGGCGGTCTAAGGCTTCACTGACTTAACTTCTCCCTTCCAGAGGCTTCTCTGGCAGTTTCCAGGTTGCGCTATAAGTTAACGATTCCCAAATAGTTCACACTCTCTCATCTGCCCAGTTAAATTGCGGCCCAGTGGCACAGCAATTTAACTGGTCTGATGCGTGAGGCCTCGCCATCCATTACCATGAGCATTTAGAAGCGAGGTAATTACAGGCTGCATTCCTGAAGCCGGAGGCTCCGCAGCTACAATCCTGGAGTTTATTATAATAATGGTAATGAGGAGGGGGTCCCAGGGATTCCATTTCCAGTCTGTTCGGATCAGCATTAAAGAGCCCCACAGGAAGGGACGGGGGACACCACTGCCCCCTCCAGGGCAACTCCACCCCTAGGAGGAAGCCCTGGGCTGCGCTACGCCCACCCCACGCGTCTGTCCTGGGGGCTGCCCGGAAGCTGCCCAAGCACAGAGAGGGCTCTTTCAGTTTCTCCTGTCCCCATCCCCAGTCCCATTCCACCTTGGATGGTCGACCCCTTTAGCTTGTCACTGACTGATTCGTAGCAGAACTAGTCCTCGTCACTCCAGCAGGAGCTGTGGGACACAGGAAGCCTTACCCTGAGAACCACGGGAGACGAAGGGCCAGGGCCAGGGAGCTCCTCCTGACTTTCCAGATCCCACTTCCAAAATGCAAGTACCCTCTCGAGGAGAAACCCATTAGGTGATTAGTAATCATATGATTAAGTTGGTGTGAATTAGTACGGACCATTTGTTCAACTCCACTGGAAGGGCTTCAGCTTTAGGAAGAGCATTTGATCCCTGGCTGGGGTATAGGAATAGATTCAGTGAAGAACAGGGAAGAAATAAATGGCACAGCTTTGCTCATGGTCAACCTTGAGTTTGTAACGTAGTTAATTCATCAGTGAATGACTTTGTTGATTAAGTCAATGCGTGGGTCATTGCATAGGACAGGTCCCAGTCTGCCACTCTTCATGTCCTGACACTAAGCCCTCTGGCCCTCACCCCCACCCTGAAAGCACCGACAGTCGCTGGGGCTTCACTGTGCAGAGCACCGTCATGTAGGGCAGGCAGGGGAGGCCTGGTTCTAAAGCCCCAGGTGAATGAGCTGTCCTGAGGTTTTCCAAGTTATGCAAAAAGATCACCCCGCTCCAGAGCACCTACCTAACCCCGCCCTCCTGCTCCCAGCTGCCCGTCAGAACCATGGCCAGTCTTAGAAGATCTTTCAATGACTTTATTTTTGTTCCCTTTCTATATTGGCTTCCTAGGGCTGCCATAGCAAATACCTACAAAGCAGGACAAACCAGGTGGCTTAAAACAATAGAAATTTATTCTCGCACAGTTCAGAAGTCCAAAAGTATGAAATCAGGGTGTCAGCAGGTCCCTTCTAGAGTCTCCGAGAGAGACTTTGTTCCCTGCCTCTCTCCTCGACTCTGGTGGTTGCAGGCAACCGTGGGGCTCCTTGGCTGGTAGATGCATAACTCCAATCCTTCTGCTTCCATCTTCACATCCCCTCCTCCTCCATGTCTCTTCATCTTTTTCTGTTTCTTATAAGGATACGCTCAGTGGATTTAGGGCTTACCCTAATCTAGTATGCTCTTATTTTTTATCGTTACCTTAATTGTATCTGCGAAGACCCTATTTCCAAGTAAGGTCATATCCTAAGGTTCCAGGTGCACATGAATTTGGTGGGAACAGTATTCAACCTACTGCATCTTCTTAGAGCCAAGCAGCAAAAGAAGAACTTGGCGTGATCACAACAAGAGGAGTAAATGATGCAGGAAGTTTGGGGGAGTGAAAGGGCTTGGGTGAGGCCCCTCTGATGGAAGCCTCCTAATTCTGCCCAACTCGGCCTCTGCCACCCCACCTCCGGCAGGATCAGAGCATGGATGCCAAGGGGCTTGGCGGTGGGGCTGCCTCACTCACCACATCAGGAAACTGAGAGTGAAGGCCAACCACAGAGGACAGACAGACCCCTGGCTTTAATACTCAGAGCCAGCTTAGCCAACATTGTTTTTAGCTTCCCCTGTGGTCTCCAAAACATCTGACTGAGCCAGTCCCTGATCCTGAAAGCCCACTCCTGGCTCTTTGTGAGTCATGCTATGATAGACAGCCTCCTAGTGATTCTCACCTCCTGGTCTTCATGCCTTTGTGTAGTCCCTCCCACATTGAATAGAGCTAAGCTATGTAACCCACAGGATGTGACAGACATGGAGAAGTGTGACTTCTGAAGCTAGATCATAAAAGACATTGCAGCTTTCACTCTTGGTTCCTTTGCTCTGGGGGACGTCAGCCGCCATGTTGTAAGGATGCTCAAGTAGCCCAGTGAGGAGGTCCACATGGATAGAAACTGAGGGCTCCAGCTGATAACTAGCACTGACACTTGCCAGCCACATGAGTGAGCTATTTTGGTAGTAGATTCCCTAGATCTAGTGCAACCTTCAGAAGACTGCAATCCCAGCCAACATCTTGACTGCAACCATATGAGTGAACCACCCATCTAAGCCCCTTCAAATTCCTGACTCCTAGAAACTGTGTGAGATAACGATAATTTCTTGTTGTTTAAAGCCACCAAGTTTTAGGGTATTTGTTGTGCCTCAATAGATAACTAATACACATATTCAGCCACATTGTCATTTATTCATTCATTCATTCATTGAACAAACATTTTCAGAGTAAATGAGATAAGATAGGCACTCTTGAGAAAAAAAATATTAACATGGTTCCTTTCTTCAAGAAGCTTATAACATAGTTAAGAAGACAAGATTGCCCAGGTGCAGTTGCTCATACTTTGGAAGGCCCAGGCAGGAGGATCTCTTTAGGCCAGGAGTTCGAGACCAGCCTGGGCAACATGGTGAGACCCCATGTCAGCACTGTGGGCTGAGGGAAGTGCTTCTCAGTTGCCAACAACATACAGGGCTCCAACTTCAGAAGAAATGACGTTTGTAGGAAGGAAAAGTGGGAGCTCATAGAGGCGATGGGAATACCAGAGAAGCAGCCAACCCACAGACATAGAGGGCATGGAGCTGAGGCATCCTCACCACCATATAAAGATGCCTTTCCTGAGGACAGGGCTGGAGAGTGAAACGGCAGGTAAATGACAGGGTGGGGGAAGAGAGCAGTGGATGACAGCGATCGGAAGGAAGGGCACGTGCTCTGACCTCACTGTCACTCCCCCTCACTTATCTCGCTTGTCCTACTCTCCATCCCAGTCCTGCCACGATCCAGGGGAACGGACAGACACAAGGACAGCCCTTCCCTGCTACAGCATCACATCCCTCGTCCCACTGCATCCATTAACTCTGACCCCTTCAAATCTTCATCCCATCTTTGCAACAACTTAACACTGAAAAGTCAATCACCTGCTCTGATCACAGACTCTTCTCTTTTGTTTCCTCAATTTACCCTTCTTTTTAAATCTCGTCGACACTTTCTGTGCAAGACAAGTCAGGTTCGCTTCATCTTTCGGCTCCCTTCTGGTTTCACATCCTTCCCTTGATAAATGACACCTCACGACGCATCCCTTCGATAACTTCCTCCCTGTTATCTTTGAGACCTGCTTCCCGCACTCGGAATCCTGAATTCTGGGTCCATCGAACGCCCCTGTGCCTGCAGCCGGGTTGCTGAGGGTGGCCAGAGGAAACCACACCACCTTCCAAGCTGGAATCACCGTGAATCCGCGGTTTCCAAGTTCAGCCCCACTGCCAGGCCCTCTCTCTCCATTCATTGTCTTCATCAACCTTCCTGGATATGTTCCCTCTCCTTAAAACCCCTCCCCTGCCACATTCCCCCTCGCTGGGTCTTAACTCTGTCTCCTTCTTCACTAAAAAATGCTGAGGCCCTGAGGCAAGCGCTCCCTCGGCTTCCTCCCTGTCACCAACCAGCCTCCTCTGTCACCTGTCCTTTCTCCTTCCTTTCTGCCTCCCTCCTCCTGTCCAAGGCAGAGCCTTCCACCCGGGCTCTGGATTCCACCCTCTAGCCCCAGTCTTCTTCCCTACCCCATCGAGTCAATCCTCTGGGCTCCCAGATCTTCAGGATGAGACGCCAACTGTAGCACTTAGAAAACTGCAGTGCAACAGACAATTCTCTCTGTCCTTCCCTGTGGGGTTACAAGCCCCTTGAAGGTAGGACCACATCTAAATCAATTTTATATACTTCAACAGTTTCTGGAACATGGCAGACACTGAATAAAAGTTTCTTGAGTGAATGTTAAAGGCATAAATCTATCGTTCCAGTACAGCTATAAATTTCTTAGGCTGTTCGTATCTTCTGTTTCTTAAACACCCCACCCCACTCCTATAACACAGAGTGAGTGCTGAACACGTTGGAGCCATTTGACAGACTGAACTGAAATGGGAAACAGCATCTGTTCACAAAGTTTTATCATTCTGCTTCGTGCATGATCCCAAACCTGAACTTGAGACTCAACTCTTTTCTTATTCAGGTTCACATACACTTGGTGCTTCTTCTTTTCTTTCCCCACAGATCTAGTGTGTTTGAATATTAAATACACTTTCAGAGCTGCCTGAATGTGCCTCATGGTTTTTTGGCCTCTGTGCCTTTCCTGGAGCTGTTAACTCTCTCAGGAACTGTGTCCACACCTCCGTCTTTGCCCCTCTGGCGAAAGGGGAGTTGTCACCCAAATTCGATTAAAAGGGCACCCCTGAGAAGGCCTGCCTGATCCTCCTCTGTCAGAACCACCTCCTCTTCCTCGTACCCCCTCACACTTGCTCACGCTCCAGCTCAGCATCCTCACAACGTACTTTGTACTTTAGCTGGTTGTGTGAACTTCCAGGGGACAAGTGTGGAACTTGCCCTGGTGAGGCAGCGACATCATGGCATTGGGTTCGACTGAAAGTGGAGGGCAAATCCACTGGAACCTGCTCCTTACATCACAGCGCAGGAGGTCTCTGCCTTGGGCAAGGATAAGCTCTTCACCTCTTGTACAGAGAAAGACCCTCCAGTGAAAACACAAGGGCTGTGAGGGGACATACCAAAGGAAAGGAGAAAATGGGGTGTGATACCATTGAGAGAAAAAGCCACACTTTTGCCTGCTTTGGCTCCATAGTACACAGCCCAGTGAAGAATACACCTTTATCACAGATAGATACTACATTGCTCAATAAATGCAATTCCTGAGCAGTGATAATGGCATACTTCTTCCCTACAGAATTATGAATTTATGGTTTAATAGCACCTACATAAAAGACTCATGTGTATCAGTTAGGGTTCTCCAGAGAAGCTGAACCTGCAGAGGTCGTGTGTGTGTGTGTGTGTGTGTGTGTGTGTGTGTGTGTGTGTGTGTGTGTGTCCGGACAGAAAGAGAGAGAGAGCATTCAAGGAATTGGCTCATGCAATTATAAGAGCAGACAAGTCCAAGACCCACGAAAGGTATGAAATTCACAGGTCAGGTCAGCGAGGTGGAAACTCAGGCAGTACTTGATGCTACAGTCTTGAGGCAGAATTCCTTCTTCTAGAAACCTCAATTTTGCCTCTGAAGATCTTCCACTGACTGGATGAGGTTCATCCACATTTTCAAGGTTAATTTCCTTTACCTAAAGTCAACTAGTTGTAGATGTTAACCACATCTGCAAAATACTTTCATAACAATACCTAGATTAGTTAAATAACCGGGTACCATAGGCTAGCCAAGTTGACAACATAAACCCAACCATCACATCATGGAAGGAGATGAGATAATCACTGGAAACATCCACTGGGATTTAGGGATGTGCCATCAACCTTGTCCATCAGCAGTGAGAGGGGTGTGAGGCCCCACATCATGGCAGGGAAACACACCAATCTTCCCGGCATGTGGACTGTAAGGTGTGACTTTAATATTCAGCCATTTTCGCCCAGTATTATTGTGGCTAGATTTGGGAAAGACCCTCAAGTTTAAGAAAGAGCCAGGCAGGTTCTCACCTCACATGGACAGAAGAATGGGTGTCTGGGGGTCTCCCGTGCTGCCAGCAGTAAGGCAAGTCCTGAGGACACTCAGATTCAGGTCATCGATGGAGCTTCCAGGTGTGTAGTTATGAGATTCATTTAGTAAACTTTTATTATGCATCTACCACATGCCAGCCTCTACTCCAAGGGCCAGGTACACAACTATGAACAAAACTGACAATGTCCTTTCCTCACAGAGCTTATACTGTCGTGGGTCCAGTTTCACTCATTTGGAAAATTTGTGCCATCACACAGATAGTCCAGACATAATACGTGTCTCTTCTATGCAGCCCACAAGACTTTTCACTCATCTTAAAGGATCAAAAGCACACAGACCAACACAAGGCAGGAAGAGGCCTTACTTAGAAAATGGGTGTTCACAAAGAACAGTCCCAAACACTAGAACAAAAATATATTTGCAAGGAGCCATGTTCAATGGGAAACATGCTTGCCAGAATCTTAAGTAGTCAGTCAACTGATCAAAAGGTATTTATTAGGCATCTTTAGTATCTCAGAAAAAATAAAGTTCCCATGGCCAGCTTCCATGTTGGATCCATGTCAAAGCCCCGGATCACAACAGAGAAGCTATTTCATGTAATTCTAAGACCCTTCCAGACAATGGATGTGGATGTCAGGGCTGGTTTCTGTTCAATCTCAGTCCCTTCCTGTCCCTCCTCTGGTCCTTCAGGTTCACACTTACGCAGAAGGGAATGAGCAAAACCCGGGACCCCTTTAACACATTCCATAGGGGCTTCCCAGGTAATCTACTCCAAGGAATCTTGCCTCCCTTTTCTCCCTCTCTCTCTGTCTCTCTCTCTGTCTCTGTCTCTCTCTCTCTCCACACATACACACACACACACACACAATCTATATCCTGGAAGCTCCAGATATTAAATAGAATGAGAAACCCAGACACAGGCTCTCGCTTCAAGCACTGGCACTTGGTAGGGTGAGCCCACCTGTAGCGTGTCAAGCCTCCAGGTAGGACCTTGGGGCCCAGGGCTCCTGCTCCTTCCCCGCCCACCTAGGAGCACACAGGAGCCTCAGCAGCAGGACTCCCTCGGCCTCTGAGGTGCTCCAGCCAGGCCTCGCAGGTAAACAGACCTGGCTTAAAGTCCCAGCTCCATGTGGCTTTGGGGAAGTTAAGGTCAAGTCTAATTTTCTCCTTTGTAAAATGAAGATAATGACATCCTCTCAGGAACAACAAAGAAACTTAATATGACGATGCAGTACACCACCCAGGCCAGCGCAAAGCAAGACAGCAAGGACTCCATAAGCATGGCCACCTTATCATCATCCCTAAGTCATCACTGATGGAATAACTTAGTGCCTTGTAAAAGGACGGTCAGATATTCGGGGGACGGAGTGGGGAGGGGTCGCAGGTGCTGGCTCTTGGCTTTTAAATAACTCCTTCGACACTTGCAGTCCATAGATGGGTCAGGGAAGTGACTGATCCAATGGTGCGCTCTCTCCCAGGGGGGATAAAATAAGGAGCCCTTTTACACATGAGTGGTTCCAATTCTCCAGGGGCCTCCCATCCCACCCTTCCTCTGACCTCCAGGGCAAGGCTGGTGACCATTTAGAGAGTTCACATGGCTGGTCACATGCTCATCGCTTCTGTCAGTTCTATAAAATTTCTGCCCACATGATAAAATCTAAGAAAAGGAGAAGAAAAAAATGCAACTGAAAAATGATGGCCCAAATAGCCCTTGATCCACTGTCGTCATCAAACAGCAGGTGCAGATTTTAGGACCATACCCATGAGCGGAGCATCTCAGTGTCCCATCCCTCCTTCAGCCTGCTTGCAGGGCCTCTAAAAAAATTCCAGGTGGGTCACACATGAGCTGACCCCACCATGGCGCCAGTGGAAATTCACCAGCCCCATGCCTGCTCACTTTGGGTCACTGGCCCCTCTATCTGCGTCAGCATTTGTGACCAGGCAGCTCCTGTTTTCCAGGCAGTGTGCTGCGACCCCAGAGGGCAGACACCTCGGGACTTACCCCGTGGTCTCACATTCCAGCACCAGGCCCCTTGGACTCTGTCCAGCCCCAGCAGGTGAGGAGCGACCCTTGATCCCTCCCTTAGCTGGGTCACAGGAGGCTCCCCTGCCATGACTCCACACTATCCATTTCTTCCACATCCCTGCCCCTCTCAGAGACCTCCTGGACCCCCCCCCCCCCCCCCCCCCCCCCCCCCCCCCCCCCCACTGATGGCATGTCACCGGCTCACGGGCATGTGCCCGTCATTCTGTCTGGCCCCATGTTCTTACGGAAGAGAAAAGATGGGCAGAGACACCCCAGACTTCCACTGAGAAAGACCCCTCAAGACTCCCAACCCCTCTCCTGGCCATTCTTGTCAAACATTCATCCGAGAGAACCAGATTGCTGCTGCTACTGCTGCTGCTGAAATTAATGGAATCTGGCAGGAAAACCTTTTGTTTTTCCAATCCTAGATTTTGCCAAGCAAACACAGGGATCTTGTTGAAAATGGCTGCTGCGGAGGAGTTGATTTCGGTGCGACAGGGAAGCTCCCACCACACCACCCTCCACCCATGCACACCACGTACTCGCTGAATTCTCTTCGGTTTGGAGATGCTGGTGATTTTTTTTTTTTAAATGCAAATAAAATGTTAAACAGGAAACCTTGCAGGACTCCTGCCATGGACAATAACCCAGTGCCAATTTCCCTCCTCTCCAATGGCAGCAGCTCCAATCCGACATTTTGTGACTTGGAGACGCTGATTACAGTTTCAGCGGGATTGCGCCAGAGAACCTGGAGAAAATCCTGTTGCCTTGAAGAAGGATTTCTGTCCCCCATATCCCAATACCCATCACCCTGGCCCGAGGTTCTAGTGCCCGAGTGGTAGCCCTCCTGGCGCTAAAAGGATAGGTGGACAGGCGCAAACATGGATGGCATCAAAAGTGCACATTTATTCCCCAGGTGAGGAAAGAATCCTTTTTCCATACACCTTGAACAGGTCGAAACCGCCAGGATCTCCTCCCCCTGGCTTTTCCACCTGGTTTCATCCCACAAATAGAGCTGAAAGGGAGATTGGGTTACAGCCACAGACTTGAAAGGCAGCATTTGTGCCTCCGCCTCACTCCGCCACAATCTGTCCCTACCCCATTGTTTTAGGGGATCTGCAGAGTCACCCCCACGGAGGCTTTTGTTGAAACAGAAACTTTGCATGGCCTAAAAGGAACTGAATTAGGGAGGAACGTGAACTGAACACAGCATTTGTTTTCCATCAATATCACTTGGGAAGAAAGGAAGAACCCAGGGAAGGGGGAATGGGAGACGCTGGGTGCCATTTTTGGCAACAATCAGTTCACAGGTGGCTTTGGGTGTGTGGCTTCATCTTTAAATCCTCTAGAATACTCCCAGTCCTCACTGATCTCTGCTTTCTCTAAACTCCTAGGTACAGCCACACAAGTTAATAGTCAAATGTGGCTGCACACATTACCTCGTGTGGCAGGTCGTGGCATCCCAATGAGACGTAAGAGCTGCCAAGAAGGAGACTATGTCTTACGTTCCTATAAATATCCCATTGGTCCTTACACAGCAGGGACTCATCAACTGTGAAAGAAAAAGGAGGGAGGAAGGGAGGTAAAGATGAAAAAGGCAAAAGTATTTGTTCATGTGTAAAATGAAAACAACAGTCATTATCTACTCACTGAACAAGGCGAGGAGAGGACGGCAGAGGCCACCCTACTGGGGCTCCACCCAGATCCTTGTTCCTAGGCTGGTGTCCCCATCCCCCAGCTGCTGTGAATATTGGCTCATGGTCATGCCCTTGTCGAAAGAATTGCCTTCAACAGAACAGCAGCCAGCATCATACCCCAGTGGACACCCCCTCCCCGAAGGCAGCCCCCAGCCAGTAACTGCCTGACACCAGGGTACAAAAGGCAGCCCCTTCGCCTCAATGTAGGACCCACTCTATCGTGTAATCTACTCTCCAGAGCTCCCTGTGGGCCCTGGCAGAGGTGAGACTCCAGCTGAGATCATCCCAGTCCTGGGGGTTACCCACATCCTTGCATAGGGCCTTCTTGTCTACCCTCCCTTTCTCCTGGGGTACTCCCCCCACAACCCACATGTACCCAAATCTCTATTGCAAGCTCTGCTTCAAGGGAACCCAAACTAAGACAGAGAGGTCCAGTTAGGGGAGAACAGAAGGGCGCTCTCTCTTCTAGTTCAGTTTTCTCCTGAGAGTAAGAGCAGGCCTACCCGCTGCAGGAATCATTTCTAAATTAAGTGATTTTTTTGGTGTGATGGTGTGTGTCAGAATGACATAACAGCCCCTTTTCCCCAGATTAGTGTTTACACATCTATAAAATTAAACTGGCATCTCCGTCTCAAATGACGGATCAGTTTGGTGGAACCAACTAATTCACATACCAGGAAAATGAAGAAAAGGGAGGCATGCATGACCCAGGGTGAGCTAGGAGAAGCCTTACATGGGTTTTCACGACACGAGGAGCTGCACTTATTGTGTCAAGGTTGCAAGCAGGAAACAGATGGCACACTCAACTCAGACAATTTGATGAAGGTCTAACAGAGGAACCGTTTTAGAAGTGTGAACAGGGTATAGGGAAGCCACACGATATCAGTGCAATACCCAGGGCTAGTAACAGAGGGGCAGTTACTACTCCCTAGGCCTGAAGGCACAAAGGCAGAGGGTGGATACAAGAAAAAAGAAGAGTCACAGACACAGACAGTCTGAGGGCACCGCTCAGGGATGGAGCCAGGAAAAATACCCGGATCTCACTGTCTTTCTTCCCTCTGTCTCCTACCAGGACTCCCCACTGAGAGGCCAATGGACCCAAAAGCTTAGTCTCCTGGGGCAGGAAGCAGAGTTGGAAAGGGTGGCAGGTGGATCTGCAGGAACAAATAGCAGACAACCAGCTTTAAAATATATGTAGTTTAAAATATTTTTAATTACCCCATGATCTATTCTCAAATGTGGAATGACCTCAAATCCATTCTATTCTTTTCTAATGTGTCCATTTTAGCTCTTTAGAGAACTATAAATCTCCTTATGAGTTTATTGGGAAGAAACCATTTGATAAACCCATTCTCACGCACTCATTCATTCATTCAACACCATATGTATTTGCCATGTGCCACAATAGGAGCTGAGGGTATAAAGCTGAACAAGACAGGTACATCTCTTAACCCCAAATGCGTCTCTCAACCTTAGATGTATCTCTTAGTACATGAAACTTAAGGTTTTCCTTCTCCTGTTCAACCCAGAAGCTCACTACCTGAGAAAAATTAGATCCTCAGTTCTCATTATTCACAGTGTCATTTCAGGACCTTCAGCATCTTCAGAGTTCTAAATAGGATATTGAAATCTATGTGCACTAGGCAAGTTAAGGGTGCTAGACACAGCCTAAGGTGGAAGTCTGTTCCATCTAAAGAGGTCCAGGAGGAGGTGTATGAATTGTGTCCTGAGATTTGGAGGCACCACTAGGTCCTGCCAAGCAGCCTGAGTAGGTGTCATCTCCTGGCTTTCGGCTTGGCACCTCCAAGCCAGCAATGTCTGGGATGCTCAGGTCACTTCGTGGCCTTGTCTTCCTCCCCTACGAGACTGTTAGCACCTGGAGCCTTCCCGGCACAGTGTTTGTTAAAACAATAAACGTGTGACTCAGGGCCCAGCCCTGCCATAGGATCCAAAATACGGATCCACATCTGTAATCCCGCTCCTATCTCCTCGGGAGGCATTCAATAAATACTCAGTCAATTATACTAACCTGAATTTTTAAAATATCCACTTGGAAGACAAAACACACATAAGAAGAGCTCTGAGAACAAAGGTAAGAGCCCAGGAGTACTATGGCAGCTGCAAAGCAGAGCCGAGGGCCCAAGGAAAGAGGTGGTCTGAACAAGCCGGGCCCTCTTTGCAGAGACTTCCAGGGAGGAAAGAAGACATTTCATCTCTTAGTGATTTAAGGATGTTAAGACACAGACCACATCTCCTCCCACACTTCCATATTCTGGCTCCGTGAAAATTCCTGTCACAAGGAACACAGACAGCACATTCCACTGATCGGAGGGCCCACCATTGTGCCCAAGACTCAGAACAACACAGCTCCCAGGGTGCTGTGACAACATCTGGGTGACAGTGGAAAGGGCACTGGTCTTTGTGGCAGACAGACCTGACTTTTAACTCTGGCTCCACCCCTTGCTGGTATTTGATCTTGAGCAAACCCCTTAAGCCCTCAGTATCTCAGTTTTCAGATCTGAAATGATGGCTCTGACACTGTCCTCACAGGCTGCTGTGTGTAGTTCACAAAACAGTCCATGTGGATGTGCCCAGCATGGTGCCTTCTGAGCAGTGGGTGCTCCATAAGTGGGAGCTACTTAGAGCAGAGGGAAATCACACGAGGTAGCCAAGAAGGAAGTCGGAAAAGTGCTCATAGTTCCAGGACTCTAAGCCTGGCCCCTGACCCAACCTGCAGGCCCACCCCTATCTCAGGCAATCTTTTAAATTATTTTAATCTGTTCATTAAAATAAGAATCAAAGGTAGGCCACACAGACATTCCCAACGACATGCAGTAAACATAGAAAAACAGGGCACTTGGTGTCAGGTCACCTGGGCTCCAAGTCCCAAAGTTGCTGCTAATAAGTATGACCTTGGGCAAGTCACTTAACCTATCTGAGTTTCAGTTTCCTCATCCCTGGAAGGGGCAGGGAGGGGGGAGTCAGTCAGAGAAAAGAAGGAAGGGAATGGATTAAGCTAGATCGTCCATAAATCTTCCAGACCAAAAATGGTACATCACCATAGCGTCAATCAGTAAGTGGACAGGCAAATATTTATTCATTCAGTCATTCCTTTGAATTAATCAAAAATAAGTAAATAACTACAGATTGATTTCAAGCTCAAGAGAAAAGGTTCAGTTTTTCATTTCACTACCACCTGTTCTCTTACAATCGGGCCCAAAAAATGTGGTTTCCAGGGCTGAACATCTCCTCTCTGGTAGTTCTTCGACCTCAAGGCAGTGTCTCTCCCCACCTCCCTTCCTTCCTGGAACTCCCTGCACTGCAGCAGCCTGTTCTGAGGAGGAACAAGGAGACAAGCTCAAAAACAAAAACCAAAATCCCACGGGACAAGAGGGTTCTGGTTACACATCCCAGCCCACCTCATCTTTCCTATAAATTTCTCAGCCAAACCTGCGGATCCCCCCAATTATTCGGTGCTGGCCCTCCTCGGCCAGGCCTGTCACTGGCATCCGAACACAATGCACATGCCTGAAGCAGAATCTCTTCGCTAAAAATACCCTGCATTCCTGAGTGACAACAAAAGCTCTCTCCTCATGCCAAGCTAAAAACAGTAACCGGCAGCTTCAAATGGCACGGGGTACAATGGTAGAGGGGCCTGAAAACAGCATGCCACTCCGAGCCATCTGCCATCTTGGCCCACCCTGGCTCCCTTCTTCCCAACAGCAATGGACATCTTGGTGCCATTCGTTGCCGGGCTCCTACGGAAGCTCCGCTCCTCGGATTGGAAGAGCAGGATGGTCTGGGAGGGGAGAGGGGAAGATCGGCGGCTTCATGCATCCACTGGCCCACACGCTGTCTGGCTCAAGCTCTGGACAACTTTTAAGAAGAGGTATCCAGAGCAGGGCAGGCTATCAGAGCAGCTCAAGAAAGCCACGCCGCCCTCAAGCAGAAGCGTTGGGGAATTTAAGCAGCTCTTGAAGTAAAGATTCACCTAACTAAAGCAAGAGCCCATCCATGGTAGGTGACAAGAGAATGCTGGATTCACTCAAAGCACCACAGCTAAGGCTCATGTCTTCCAGGAAGAATGCCAAGGATCTACTCTACTTTTTTATCCTGGGGAGCTCAGAACCCAATTGCAGTACATTTCTTAAAGGATACTTATTAGGGCACCATTTTATTTGTAATTCACCCATGGCTTCATCCCACCTTCCTCTCTTTATTTTCTTCACTCTAATTTCCTGACATTTTTCTTAATCTCCCTGTGTATATAATCTACCTCAATTCTTTTAGAAATCAGACTCACAAGTTATCTCTTTCAGAAAGCCATTCCAGCACATTCCCTCACCATGACTGATTGCACCCTGCCCACAGGGACCAACAGCCTTACCACACTGTATTGCAATTGCCTCTTGCCTATGTTCCTTGTTAAGTAGAACTCCTTAAAGGCAGGGACTATATCTTGCTGAACATTGTTCCAGAGGAAATAACCCAGTGCTTCATGCACGGTCGGTACTCAGTAATGTTTCTTGAATGGATGAAGAACTAAATGAGACTTTTCCAGTGATAATACCTCTATAATTTTGTAGCCAAAGAGTTCTGTCAACTTGAATCTATTTGTTTTGTCTGTATCTTGGGACTAGAATCTCCTTGAGGGCACACACTTGTCTTTTCTTTAATATATAGCCATATATATCTCTTAGAGCCCCGTGCTGTTTGTTGAGATTTTGTGCATTCATTTGCAAGCCATCCTATAGATTCTAAAGATATATTTATTTAATAGAGGCAGCTATTATAGATTTCACTCTTATTTAATTCTATGTCTGATTTCTGAAAGAATTGGGGTGGATTACATACACAGAGCGATTAAGAAAAATGTGAGGAAATTAGAGTAAAGAAAATAAAAGAGAGAAAAATAGGACAAATCCAAGGGTGAATTGTAAATAAAATGGTGCCCTAATAAGTATCCTTTCAGACATGGACTGCAATTTGGTTCTGAGCTTCCAAGGAAAAAAAGAAAACATGAACAATTATACAAATTGCAATGTCAAAAGTCAAATAAATAAATAAAGGAATGCAGCATCTCAAACATGCATCTTGGGTCACAATCCAGCAGAAGAGGACTTGTGAGTGGCTCAGCGAAACCCACCCCCACTGATGAAAACACAGGGCAAAGTGCAAGTCCTTGCGACCATGAGACAGGCAGTCCCTAGCTCTGTTTGAAGCATAGCAGGTTACTACAAAAAAATGCTCAGTCACCCCAGACAACCTGCAGAATGAGAGAAAATATCTGCAAACTACATATCTGACAGCAAACTGATATCCAGAATTTACAAGGAACTTGAGCAACTCAACAACAACTAAAAAAAACCAAATAACCCCATTAAACAGTGAGCAAAGGATGTGAATAGAAATTTTTCAAAAGAAGACATATAAATGGCCAAAAGCATATGAAAAAAAAATGCTTATCATCACTACTCCTCAGAGAAATGCAAATTAAAACCACATAGAGATATCATCTTACACCAATCAGAATAGCTATTATTAAAAAGATAAAAAATAACAGATGTCGGTGAGGATGCAGAGAAAAGGGAACACTTATACACTGATGGTGGGAATATGAATTAGAACAACCTCTATGGAAAACAGTGTGGAGATTTTCCAAAGAACTAAAATAGAACTACTATAGGATCCAGCAATCCCACTACTAGGTATCTACCCAAAGGAAAAGAAATTATTATTCAAAAAAGATACCTGCACTCGTATGTTTATTGCAGCATTATTCACAATAGCAAGGATATGAAATCAACCTAAGTATCCATTGCAGATGAATGGATAAAGAAAATGTGGTATATATTACACAATGGAATATTATTTAGCCATAACAAATAATGAAATCATATCTTCTGTAGCAACATGAATGGAACTGGAGGTCATTATCTTAAGTCAAACAACTCAGACATGGAAAGACAAATGCCACATGTTCTCACTTGTAAGTGGAAACTCAATAATGTGCACACATGGACGTAGAGTGTGGAATGATGGACAATGGAAACTCAGAAGGGTGGAGGGGTGGAAAATGAGAAATTACTTAATGGGTAACAATGTACATTATTGTGGTGATGGATATACACTAGAAGCCCGGACTCCACCACTACCCAATATATCCGTGTAACAAAACTACATTCATACCTCATAAATTTATACAAATAAAATTTAAAAATAAAAATAAATTTAAAAATTTTTTTAAATGTTCAGTCACCCACCAACCTAAAAAGAGAGTCAAAAACGCAAGTCAAAAGCTGATGAAGGTTTCCTTGCACCTCTGTCAATTTCTGCCATTGTGTTTTGTCCCTATGTCCCCTCCAACCCAGCACCGCCAATGCCCCTCTTTCTCTGTCTCTGTGGCCTTGAGCAGATGCACTCCAGCAGGAGACACGGAGGAAGCTCTGTTGGGATGGGCACCGGCCTGGTGTGGAAGACTCTCCAGGGCGTATGTGCCAAACTGTGTTCTCTCCTGCCCTGGCCCTACTCTTTGGCTCCTAATCACCCATTAGTGGTTCCCCTGTCTACCTCCTTGAAGCTTGAGTTCATATGGCTTTTATGTCTTTCTGGTTCCTTCTCTATGCACTCTCCTGGACCTCCAGAATTTCAGATCTTCTGGCCTTCCTGGATTCTGATTGCCCTAACTCAAGGTGTGTGTGTGTCTGTGTGTGTATACCCGGGCAAGAGCAGCTGAGGGAGCTGTGCCAGGGGAAGGAGGGTGGGCAGATGGGCACAGCCTCTCTGCTAGAGAACTGGCGGCTTCATAAAAAGAGGCAGAGAGACCTGTGCTCTGTCGATGAGTCACACGCTGCTGCCACACTGACAGTGTCCTCATCCTCGGCACGAGAAGCAGCTGCACTGCTTGCTTCTGTGTGTGTGCTTTACGGAGCTGAGAGGGACAGGGAAACCCCTCTTCCCCTGGCATGCAGGCACAGAAGTAATTAAAGCCAAAGTTTGCTTAACCTGCCAGTGGGTGGATAGAGCAGCAGCATATGCCCAGAGGACAATTGCTTACAGAAGAGCATCTGTGAACACCCCAATATAGCCGTTCCCCCAGTGATGTTCACCCACACCTCTCAGAAACCACTCTCTACTCTGTGTATGTCCCATTTCCACCTGACTTCCCAGGCTGTGGAGACCGGGAGACATAGGAGGAAGCTGAGGCACCAAAGACCAAAGCCATCATATGCACTCTGGATGCATAGGGCAGGCAAGGATAGAGCTCCAAACCAAGCGAGCTGGGGACCAAGGGTTCAAAGCAATGGTGTCCCACTGAATGTTTAACAATCAGCATTCCAGTGGGGTGGAGGGAGGCCCTGATTTGTAGCCATTGCCAATTTCTGTCGCATAAATACATCATGGCTGGTTTCAAGCTACCAAAGGTTTAACAACCAGCTTGCAAATTTCCTGAAGATTTAATAATGGGCACCAGCAGGAGCTAGATCCAGCAGACCCCTGGAAAAGACTCCTGTCTGTAGGGAGCTTGCAGAACAGGTTTGTAGGTGGGCTCCCTGTGCGCGCATTGTAAACAAGCAACCACAACAATAACCAACAGCACAGCCCCTACCTGGACAGAGCTTCAGACTCTATGCTCAGCCTGCGGCGAGGTCCCCCTCCACCCAGCCTCCTCTGTACCCCTCGCAGCTAACCTGTGCTCAGCCCACACCCACGCCCTCCCTCCCATCACCTCTGTCTTCCGCTGTGGCCAATCCTCAGGTGCTCCGAACCCCATTCCCTCCCCTCTTCTCGGAGGTTAAGCCCCAACCTCTCCCTCTCTCCTTTCTCCGTCCCATCAGCACGTCTGCATGCCTCGGTATGGTTTTTTCTTACTCAACAAGCTTCTCTTGACCCTTCATCTCATTCCCAACACCCCTTCCCGCCTCCCCTCCGCAAGCAAACTTCCCGAAGCCATTGTCACTCCCACTGTCTCTCCTTCCTCTTCCCCCTCTCGCTCCCCATTTTCCTACCCTCTGGCTCCTGCCCCCACCGTCTCCCTGAAAGTGCAGGGAAAAGGCTAGCGAGGACTTTCTGCAGATGGGACCGTCTCGTAATCATTTCAAGGACCAAATAACAAAAACATAACAAATGCTTGGATAACCAGCGACGCTAGTCAAGTCGGAAAGGATAGACGGCAAGGTCTTTAAATTGCCTGTGACCAGGAGCATGCACAGCGGTGACAAACCAAGAATGAGAAGAAGAAATCTGCCTAACAGCAAGGGGAGGAGTTTGAGGTTGGGCGCTGGGGGAGGAATGGTACAGGTTTGGAAGCTACCGGTCTGGGGACGCCAGGAGAGGAAGAAAAGGGATTCTTGGTGCAGTGACAATGCAAATGCCTTTGGAAAACTGGTTTTGAACCTCAGGAGCTATCTAAGTGGGCAACTGCGAAGTATGCAACGTCAGCCCTCTCTGTGTCTCCCCCGTGAGACCCTCAGTAAATGCCATGGGGCTCGCTAATGCATTAGTATGAGCAGGTTGAGGAAGGGGACACTCAAAGAGAAAAATAAGGGACAGCTGACATCTGGGTTACACCAGCTACAGCAGGGAGGAATGACAAGTGAATTCAGCAAAACTGTTTTATTTCCACATCTATTGTCAAGTCTAATTATTGGTTGAAATTAGAGGTTCTGCCCTGATCATGGCCATGAATAAATAAAAATATGTTTGAATTTCAGCAGATGTCGTTGGATTCCACTTATCTTTCTCTTCCCAGAAATAAAGGAAAGATCCAGCTAGCCCTTTCATACACTGACATTCACACTTTTAGGTGCAGAAACTTCCTGTAGAAATGATTTACCTGACGGAAGAAATGTAAGGCAAATCAGAATTCCTGGATTTTCCTCCAGGCTGTGGAAGATGCGAACATTGGTGTTGCATCCAAACTCAGCGAGATAACATCAGTTTGTGGAAGCAGTTTTCCTTGGCGCACTGCACATGGGCGATATTCACATAGGCAATCATTTAATCATACGTAGCAAGAGCAAACTCTGGGCCAGGGAATGCAAGTGGCATTGAAATAAATACAGAGATAAATAAGATGTGGCTTCTGCCCTTGAGAGGCTCCTTAGTTAATGCCCATCAACATTTGGGAAGCTATAATTCCACGTGTGACAAGATAATGTTGACGTCTAAGACAGGAATGAGGACATCCCTCAGTTCCTTTCTCTCCAAGCTATGCCGAGGTTTTGCTTGACAAGAGCAGGGTCCCCAGCCCTGACCGCCGTCCTCCCACCTACAGTCCATCTCTGCTTGCACTGTGCCAGCCAGCTTGGTCCTCCTGCTGCCGCTCTTCACCAGCCTCCATGACTTGAGACGGGGCGGTAGCTACCATGTTAATAATTCTCCGCCTTCCCCACTCACACCCTCAGCAGCTGCGCATGCGCGGTGCTGCCTGCCTAGTGGCGGTGAGTTTCAGCAGCACAGTGAGCAGACTATCGGTTCTACTGATAAAATTCTTAAAAATCTAGATGCAATGACTCCACACAACCAGACTCCCAACTACATCATAGGGGGCACTTTTTCTGTACTGGGGATTGTACCAAATTAACCTCTCCCTGTCTACCTGTTCACCAAAAGGCATACTTTCCTTATGGCCAAGCCCCACTAAGGCTTTTGAAGCAGAAGAACTCAAAAGATTCAAGAAGCAAATTACTAAAAGTGACTAGGAGAGGTCATGCAACCCAGCTTCCTGCCTTCAGCTACGTCGTTTGAAACAGGCCTCCTTTTTAATGGAAAGATAAGAACATTCCTTGTCAAGGATGATCCTAAGTAAGACAATTACACATTTGGCCCTGCATCTTAGATAAGAATAGAAATGAAAACAAAGCCAAAAGATATATAGAATAAGAACAATTCTTTATTTGCACTAACATTTATTGGGCACCTACTTGGTGCTAGGCACTGTGCTATTATTAATCCTCATAATGAAATTAGAAAGTAGGAACTATGATTCTACCCATTTCACAGATCTGAAAACTGAGGCACTAAAAGATTAAGGCCAAACATGTTTGACTAGTAAATGGCAAAGCCAAGACTTGATCCAGGTCCACAGCCTCTTTACCGCCAGTATTCCTCTGCTGGACCTACTAGACAGGTCTGAACTGTACCTCCACCCTGGCCAAAAAAATTATTCCATTGTGGTCATCAAGCCAGGAGTTTGTCACCCGAGGTGTGGCACATTTGGACAAATGTTCCACATGCATGACCTTCCATCTTCCTGCTTGTTTAGTTCATTTGTTAGGATTTGTTCAGTCCATCCGCAAGCGGTACTGGCCTTGTGCTCTTGGTGCTGGGTGGCAAGACAGCCACAATAAGCCTCCTCCCCAAAGCCATGTTCTCATCTCACTGATTAACTCCTGCATGCATAGCTGTGGTTGGCTGTTTGTCTTTCTGTGTATTTCACTGTGCCAATCCAGTCTCCACCAAGAGGTGTTTAAGCTGCACAGGGACAAAGAACATGTTTCTGTCTTTCTCTGATTCTCTGTATCACTCCCAGACTGCAAACAGGTGATGCTCAAGAAATTGCACACAAAACTACTGAATCTATGCATAACCCCAAATCCAAGTGAATTCAGGATCTGAGTATAGGCACAAAGTAACATCAGACAATTAGATAGGAAAAAAAAATCCTAGAATGATATATAGATTGGTATCATATATCCCCAAAAAGTGCACTTGGACATTCTTTTCCCTTTTGTATCAAGTCATTTCAGCAACATGGAATTATAGTCCTTCACCCCCACACATGCTATAAACCCTTTTGCCACCCCAGTACACAACACATTTGGCTGCAAAAATAAAGCTTAAGGTCAATGCAGCTTTGCTCTGAGCCTACGATTCCCAGGAGGGCAGGAAGCAATATTTCCAAGCAAAATAGAAAGCCCTCAAAACATGAGGTCCATAGATTCTTTGCAAAGCGATTATTTGTGTCGAGAAAATTCCAGCCCAATGAGAAACCAGATGGGTAGACGCACCAAATATTCAAGACAGGCCTCAAGGCAAAGCAGACAAACACGCTCTCTGGTGTACACTAAACTCAGGAGTGATCCTCCAGCCGTTACAAGCAGAGAAATATCCCACCAGAGTTTTCCAAATAGCAAACTCTTAGTCCGATGATTGTTTCTATCGTTTGCCATATTTTCTGTCCAAAAGCCTCTCTAGTTCCTACATGGTTAGCAGCTTTTATAGCCCAAGATAAGTATCCATCCCTTTTAATTTTCATTGTTGCATCTGTTTTGCCATTTCTCTGCAGCAGGTTGTATTACAACGGAAGGATTAATGAGGAAATGGATGCAAACATTTTTATTTCAAATAGCGGCTCTCAGACAAGATCTGGAAAACGGAATCAAGCCATATGATTGTAAAAGGAAAAAAACCCTCGCCATCCAACTATTGGGCATTTTGCCATTATTTGTGAATAGCATGTAAATACAAACAACTTAACTGGGGTGGGGGAGACATGTACATTTTTCATTTGTGTCTGGCTAATCATTTTTTTTTTATTATTAATTTGGTCCCTTTTATTTCACATAAATGTCATCTCAAGCAGCAAACATCAACAAATAAGATCGTTTATCTTGCCGGGGAAAGCAAAACATTGCATTGCCATTCAGAGAAGGCAGCTGACGTCCCTACCGCACCACTAATAAAGAAGGCCTTCAGAACGAAAAATAATCATTTTCTATTACTTTCCACCATGCCTCATCCATAAACACAGGGCCGCTGGTAATTACATTTAGCGAAGAAGCATGCTCTGTGTATTACAATTTCCTGAGATGAAAAAAAAAAAAAAACCCTAAAGAACACCCCAGACTGGGAGCTGAGACGGAGGGCAGGAGAGAAACACGGGTTGTCCTCTTCTCAGATGCCTCTGTGTGCTGGCGAGGGGCGGAAGACGAGGGAAGAGGAATGGGAGGACAGAGTTTCCATGAGATTTTCTCTTTCCTCTTCTTGGCCCGAGTAAAAAGGGAAGGAAAGGTGCGATGCGTGTGCAGGAGAGAGCAGACACACAGAGCAGGTGGGGACCCGAGACGGCACTGGTCCGGCTGCTGCTGCCACCACGCACACAGCGCTGCCGGTGCCCACACGGACTGGGACACCCGAGGCAGCCGAGCCCACGCGCATGCGCACACACACCCCTCGCCGCGGGCAGGGAGGCGGCATGGCTGCGCGGATAAATCCGCCGCAAGCCCGCAGACTCCACGCTTCCCTGTCGCCCGAGCATTTGGCTGGCCTGCCCGCACTGCCTCCTCTGCCAAGCAAGGCACTGACTCCACAGGAGAACCGTCCTGTCGATCTCTGCAGGAATATAAGACCTTTTTTTTCCAAGTAAAATGTTCCCCAACTCTGCAAGGGAGGTTGGCGGTACATCTCCAACTCTGGCCTGTCTTTTTAATACCCCTACAATGGCTCGGTTGGACTGAGACCAGCTGTTGGTACATTACCATTTGTAAATGCTTAAAACAGCTACTCCTTGTTTTCTTGGCAACACTGACTGTGGAAAAAAAAAAAAAAAAAAAAAAACTAGCTCCAGCCACTTCCATTCAAACATTAAGAACCACTGACTGCCAGCTTGGCATGCACCAGCCATTGTTTGCACAGCTCTCTTCAACAAGTTTCTTGTCACCCCACTCTTCCTCCATACTCCCCTCCATACGGAAAGGAGAAAAAAAATTCAGCGGTGTCCCGGGCCCCTCGTCCTAACTCCAGCTCACACCCACCATAGTTGGTCCTCATCCGAAAGGAGACAGCGCAGCCGAAGGGAACTCTCTTTGTCTGCCTCTTTTCTTTTATCCGATCCTGTGCCCCCTTCCCTCCCCAAGCTGGTTATGGTTTTACAGCCCCGGCTGAAGATCGGCATCTTCCAGATGATCGTGAGATTTTCCCAGATTGACCCCCTCCCCTTTTCCTGCTCTCCGAATGCGCGCAGAAAGGACATGGCCTTTCCCAGGACTAGCGTAGGATCCCAGGAGGGGAGACAATTGTGGGGGTGACGAGGAGATGGCCAAAGTCCACGATGTCCCCTCCAGATGAGACCACTCTGAAGAAGGGCTCCTGTTCTCGGTGCACCTCTCACCTCACCAAAGCCCTCAGGTTTTCATTTGCAACAAGAGTCAGATTCCCAAAGTCAATACTTGGCTTCTCCGCATAGATGAGGAACTGCATGAAGAACGTGTGTGGCTCTTTCCTGCCCCCCACCAGGTCCTCACCAGAGCGGCTGTTGGCAGGGGCAGCCTCCAGGGCCACATGCCCATCCACACTCCACACGCCTTGAACGGTAGCAGCCCACAGGCGCCCACATGCCCAGGGCGGCCGCGGTGGGGACAATAGGCTTCCTGTGCCATGTTCCTGCTCTCGTGCCGTTCTGTTCAATGGCCTCCCCCACCAAGGGCAGTGGTGGCTGCGTCTGCCCTTGCTCCTTTAGTGGGGTTTCTGGGCGCAAGAGGGCAAGGTCTGTCAGCTTCGTGCACGCTCTTGGAGATCAGTGAATTCAAGTAGCCAAAATGTCGCAGCAGAATTGAAATTCCACACACAAGCTCCAGGAGGAAGGAGAGTGCCCAAAACGGGGCCCAGGAGGACCAGCACTTGGAGGGTGGGGAGCAACCTAGCCTGAGATTAAAGAGTCCCGTTCTGGTTTTATAGAAGTGTGACAGAGCCAGTTCCTTATACTGAGAGCAGGAACCTGGAACAGATAAGGCAAACCAGCAGGTAACCTCCAAAGCCCAGACAACTGGTTCAGGAGCAGGGCACACGGGAAGAAATGCCAGGCAGTGAACCTGGGCTCTGCCACTGGCCAGCTCAGCCACCAGAAACACTCAGGTCATGGTTTAAGGTCTAAATCATCTCAACTGTAAAAATACAGAAGTCAAGCTGGACAGTTGCCCAGGTTCCTTTGGTTCTAGAACGCTATGCCATTGCCTTCCTAATTTTCTTTAGCTTCAGCTAACAGGAGTTCAAGTATGCACCACCCTAAAGACACCGGGTGTACAGAAATTCAAACCCTGAATTTGAAGCTTCCTTTAACAAACGAGTAAACTCTCTTAATACATTAGATAGCAGATTTATAAATATCAGTGTATACCCAACTTTTTAGGAAAAGATTATAAAGTTCTTCGAATGGAAGCTTTCAATTTCAACACTTGGCACACAACAGGCTCATTATAGATAATGTTTGTTGAATGGGACAAATTTGATGTGCAAAGCGGGGCCCCCAGGAAGGCTGCACAGGTGACCTAAGACACCGAAAGTGCTAGGGATAGGTCAGTTGGAGACTAAAAATTGGCCATGGGCAATTGGAAGCCAGGCAATTATAATACAAATGAAAAACTTAAATCTATGGGTTTTATAAAACCTTGCAATGTCCATACTATTGCTGAGACAGAAAATGCTCTAAGATTCCTTCAAACATTAGTCAGTCTGTCATGTTAGTTACAACTCCCTCCAGCAACCCTGCTACAGATAAAGCCTCCGGAGAGCTTTGTCTGGGATATCCTGATTAACTCTCCAGCAGACCTTCTTCATGCTTGTTGAACTGCCCTCCCTACTGGGCTAAAAGCTCTTTGTGGGCTGAGGCTGTGTCCAGCTTGTCCATATTGTATTCTCAGAGCCTTGCACAAAAGGTGCTCTAGGAATAGTTGGTTGATACTAAGGTGGTTTGAGAGAAAAGGATGCAAGAGCTGACTCTCTGCCCTCAGATCCCTTCCCCTCATTGTGTCTAAAGGCCTTGATGACTTAACTTGTAACGTCTACGGAGATGGTAAAAAAAAAAAGACAGGGACACCTTCTGACACAGAGAAAACAAGCAATTCCACAGTCATTAAGAACCAGAGGTGAACTGAAGGGCCGACCCAGGCTGGGTCTCTGACCTCAGCCCTTGTGTATGGCATTGAGCCACTGATTACTCTGCTGGGTAGATCTCGACCCCACAGAGCTACAGAGGACACCTAAGGGAGTTGACTCCATTGCGTTCTAAATCCCTACCGAGCCTCCCGACATCCGCCATCGGTGATGAAGAGGCTGCATGAAAGAGGACAGAAGAGTCGGCGCCGTCCTCCAGATGTGGAAGGAGGACCTGCAAAGCCTTCAAGGTATGATGGTGAGTCAGCCATAAACACAAGACAGCCGGCCCCGCCGGGACACAGATAGCAGCAAGCACGGCAATAGCGGGCGCCGCATGCAAAGCATGGCTCTACGCACTTTATTGATCTCATCCTCACCACAACCCTGCGAGGGAGGTACAATGACCGTCCATGTTGCACAGATGAGGAAACTGAATGCTTAGTCCATTTGTGTTGCCATAAAGAAACACCTAACGCTGGGTGATTTATAAAGAAAAAAAGCTTGTCTCACAATTCTGCTAGCTGGAAGGTTGGGTACCTGGTGAAAGCCTCAGGCTGCTTCTGCTCATGGCGGAAGGTGAACGGGAGCCGGTGTGTGCAGAGATCACGCAGTAAGAAAGGAAGCAAGAGAGAGCGGGGAGGTGCCAGGCTCTTTTTAACAACCAGCTCTCTCGGGAAATAATTGAGCAAGAACTCACTCACTACCTCGAGGAGGGCACCAAGCCATTCATGAGGGATCTGCCCCCATGACCCAAACACCTCCCATTAGTTCTCACCTCCAACACTGGGGATCAAATTTCAACATGAGGTTTGGGGGGACCAACATCCAAACTGTGACACCAAGACACAGAGAGATTAGTAACTTGCCCTGACAGCAGAAATAGCTGAGTGGATTTGAATCCCAGCAGGCTCCACTCTCACCGAATTGTCTCGCCGGAAGGCCACCAGCTGAGCTCAGCACCTATGAACAGCAGCAGCACTGAAGGGCTGGTTCATACCACACAGAGCCCTGCAGTGTCTGAGGAAGAGAAATAGGGGCTTCATGGGAACACCCCAAATTGTCACCTCAGTGCACCTGTCCTGGTGAAGTCTGTTGTCATCAGCAACAATCTACCTGTGCAGCATTGAGCTGAGAATACCCTTCAGGGCGGTACCTGGGCCCATAATACCACCAGCTTCTTGGATACAGTGCAAATCCCCACCCTCAAGTCCTCAGCTAGTGGAGAGAAATGCAATACTCTCTTTACTTTGCCTACAAAATCCTCCACCCAGTCAATGTCATCGGCTAATATTATCAAATCTCCCCTGAAGGCAGCCTGGTACAATGGCTAGCAGCATGGATACAAGAGCCAGACCACCTGGGTCCAAATCCCGACTTCGCCACTTAGTAGCTGTGTGGCCTTGTGCAAGATTCTTAGCCTTTTTGTGCCTCAGTTTCCTCATCTATAAAATAAGAATAGTAATAGCCAACTTCCTGGAGTGGCTGTGAGGATTAACCTGCCACCTTCTCCTGCAAACACCACAGCTGTTTCTCTGTGTCCCACTTGTTGCTACCCAGCCCCACCCCTAGGGGCCTGGACACCATCTCTCTCCCATGTTAAGTCACTTGCCATCCTCTCTCCTCTTCTATTTTTAATATTATTGCCGCTGTCATTGCGGCAAAGCCCCATTATTAAGAATCACGTTCCTGCCCCCCAGAGAAGCGTAATATAGTGGAAAGTTTTGGAATCCGGGTAGAACTCGGTTCAAACCTCAGCCCTGCAATGTGGGGCCTGGACCCATTATTTATTCCCCAGACAGTAAAGCAGGTGACTCTGAGCACAGGCTCAGAAGTCACCTGCCTGGGTTGACATCTCTGCAGTGGCACCACTAACTGTGTGACTTCACGCAAGGTACTGAACAGCACTTGGCTTCCATGCCCTCTTCTATGACGTGGGGATGATACAAAAAATGTGCCTCATGGGATCACCATAAGGACTGAGTGAGAACATACGTGCTCCTGGGCACCTGCAAGTGGGAAGTAAGTGCTGGCTGTCCTCATCCTAAACCTAAGGAGCTTCCTTGTCTATCGATGGGAATGGGGGCACTCACTGGGGGTGGGTGGAGAGCTGGGCAGGGGAATATGCATGAGGCACAGGGCACAGGCCTGGCAACAGTCAGCCCTCGCTGAACCACAGCCTCTGCCCCAACTGCTTCCCGTGGTGCGGCCAGATCCGAAAGGCTGCGCTTCTCCTCTGCCCTCCACAGATCTCTGAACCATCACCCAAGCCCACCATCGTCCTCCACAGCCTTCCAGGATTCATCCAGAACATCCCGGCCCTTTCCCCACATGGACATGGAGCTTCCCCGGTCTCTCCCCACCCCTTCCCCCCAAGATGCATACCCTTGACCTCCTAGGCCACAAAAACTTGAGAAAAACTTCTAACTTTCATGATTTTCTTTGCTATGTGCCAAACACTGTGCTCAGATTTATATTTTCATGCTGTTTAATCCCCCTATTTTAGTCAGCTCGGGCTACCGTAACAAAGTACCATAAACTGGGCAGCTTCAGCAACAGACATTCTTTCCTCACAGTTCTGGAGTCTAGAAGTCCAAGTTCAAGGTGCCTGCTGATGCAGTTTCCCAGGAGGGCTGTCTTCCTAGTTTGCAAAAGGTCACCTTCTCACTATACCCTCATGTGGCCTTTCCTCTGTGTCACCTGGTGGTGAGCGTGGAGAGCAAGCTCTCTGGTGTCTCTTCTTATAAGGACACTAATTCTATCAGATCAGGGCCCCATCCTTATGACCTCATTTAACCTTAATTACTTCCTTACAGGCCCCATCTTCGAACACAGCCATACTGGAGGTTTGGGCTTCAATATGTGGATTTGGGGTATGGGGGACATAAGCATTCAGTCTACAATCCCCCCAATAATTCTGTGACGGGGGTATAGAGAATACTGATGAGGACACAGAATTTTGCCCTGGGACACACACCAGCAAGTGGGCGGTCAGCCCCAAGCACCACTTTCCAGGGGAGGGCCTCACACAGGCCACAGTGGCCAGGCACA
The DNA here is from genome assembly GCA_004363605.1 of Indri indri. Taxonomy (NCBI): domain Eukaryota; kingdom Metazoa; phylum Chordata; class Mammalia; order Primates; family Indriidae; genus Indri; species Indri indri. The sequence goes on along the minus strand of RJWJ010000326.1, from coordinate 119,414 downwards.
GAATTCACAAAGAGCCCCTCAAAGGCTGAGGCGATCCAGGATAAGGGGGGGGGGGGGCGGGGTTCTAGTGGGATGGGAGGGCTTCAAAATCCTCCCTCTCACCTCAGACATTCAAGCAGTTTGCACGTGACCCATAAAAACCAGTTGTCATTGTGAAAATGTCCTTTCACATAGCATCAGTAGTGAGCAAGGTGGATCTGGTCCCCACTCTCAGGGAACTTTCAGTGTGGCTGAGGGTTACAGACAAATAGGTAAACACAGCACAGTGCAGAAAGTGGGGGCCAGTGCCTGGGGGAACACACAACCCAGGTCTGGGGCTCTGTGGGACTAGAATGAGGAGACTTTGCTCATTCCGTAACAAGAGGCTTCACTTTTGCGCCGACAAAGCCTAACCACCAATCTAACACACGAAGATGAACAAAAAGGCCAATCCGGTTACTTGACTGATTTGACCACGATAACCGAGCTGAAGAACGCTGGTCCTGCCTTCCACCAGAATGGCCTTGGTTCAGTCCATTCTTCCAGACTCCCATTAACTGCATGGCAGGGGCAAAGTCCCATGCTAGGCACTGGGCAAGCATTTGGGGCTACTGCAAAGAAAGGCCCTCCCAGCAGGACAGTGGCTCTGACAGGTCCCTCGCACAGCAGTGAAAAAGGCCTGTGCCTTTGGATCCCTGCGATGGCTGAACTCTGAGCTGAAAACCAAACTCCAACCTTAGGCTTGACCTTGATTTGGCCTGCTGAAGGTCAGCAACCGCTCCTGGCCTCCCAGGTGAGCTGGAGAGGTGAGAGGAGAAGACAGAAGGTTTTATTGCACCACCCGGGCCACGCCTGCCAACTTCTCCCCACCACCGCTTCGAAAAAGGCAAAAAGATAGAGTGAAAGGGAATTGGAAAAATGGAACCCCCTACATCCCAGAAATATTACTTTCATGAGCCGTATGAATTATTTAACAGACAGCTGAAAAGACCAAACTCAACAGAAGAATACAAAAAAACGGCTCACGGTACAGACACCTTCCCTGAAGCCCATGACAATGAAATGTATTTTATGCCACAGATCAACAAGCCAGAGAAGGAGGCTTCGGAGACAGATGCCTGCAGGGATCATTAGTCCCTTATCTCTCAACCCTTTGCCACCAGCATCCAGATCTCCGAGCCTGGGCAACCCAGGGGGAGAAAGCTGAAAAGTGTGTATATTGTAAGTGTTGGTTAAACAACTCCACCGTATTCTTATTTGCTGGAGGTTTTAGGGAGCAGATGTAGGACTGGCAGGGCTTGGAGCTGGCGATACTGTTCTAGCTCACTCAGAGCCAACGCGGAAGGGAAAAAAGCCACACACACAAACCCAAAAAGCTGCATTTGGTGTGTGCGCCTGGGTGTGCGCACTCGCCTCTGTGCCATCCTCTCGTCCAAGGTTCCTTGGAGTCGAGCTGACCGATGCAAAACAAGGCTTGGGGCCCAGCCAAGAGAAATACAACTTCTCCCAGAAGCTGCGCGAGGGAGCCCCTCCACGCGGCTCGCTGCAAGGCTCCCCTCCTGCGGGCGCGAGGGGGCTGGGGCCGCGGCTCGCCCACTGCAGGCTCGGTGCTATCGGTTGCTAGAGAAAGGGCAAACAAATGGAGAACCAACTATAAAGGCGGCCAGCAGCAGCGAGGCAGTGCCGCAGCTGCCAGGCAATAACTTAGATAGTTACAGCTGCCATCACCTAGTTCATGCAAGCTTTTTAATATCTTTTGGCAGCTCTCGGTGTCACAGCATAAAGGGAGAGTTGGCACTTCGCAGCACACTTTGTTTGACATAACTGTAGGCAGGACCCAGCTGATACCTTCAGTAACGTGGATGGGTTTGCTCTTAAGGTGCGTTTCAGCAGATCAAACGGGTTTTTTTTTTTTTCCTCCTGCCTTTCTCTCTCCCCTCCTGCCACCCCCCTGCTCGCATTCAGGGCACACAACACCCCTAAATCACACGTTGGGAAGCAGATCAGATTAATGGGAGGACTCGGCAGGTGCAACATAAGGTTGGCCCCATAAGCACCCAGCTAAGGAGGAGAGGAGAGCAATGCACAGAAGACAGGAGCAAAGGAAAGAGGGGGAGGAAGGCAGGAAACACAGCGCGCTCCAGAACTCTCCCCGAGCCTACCAGGAGCCGCAGCCCCTGCTTCCTACCCTACGCCCCGAATTTTAAATATATCAGAATATCACCTTCTTGCTTCCCGCTCTTTGCTCTTTAAAGTTATTCATTGCTTAGCCACACACCTCCTCCCCAGTCCCACAGCAACCCCGCAGCTTCCAGATCTCTCTCTGCCCTGTGGTGACTGTTCTGAGCGCCAACACCTGAGAAGGCAGGTTGCAGAAGCACCGCCCAAGCACGGGCGGGGGCTGGCAGGGCCATTTTCTGTGATCCCTGCGTCACACCAGGCGTCTTTGTCTGGTGCATCCAGGAGCCTTGCTGGGGCTGGAAATGGTCTTCCCTGAGACCCCACGGCACAGATGGGCATGAAGAGAACACGTGGGCATGGGAGGAGGAGAACATGAGTACCAGGACGTGACAGGGAGAGACGGGGTAAACCCTCCGCCCAGGCTGAGCTGGGGGCGGCAGAAACACTTAGACCAAGGAAGGGAATCGTCACTTCTCCGGTCTTAGGCGCCAGTCCTCAAACCTCGCAGCTTGTTTCCTTTGTTCTTCCCTCCAAGCAGTGGCTCTGGGTGCCTGCAGGGTACCCCTAGAGGAAGACACAGAGAGAAGGAGCCAGGGAGTCATCAAAGATGACCACGGGCTCCTGTTTGTCGGCGTATTCGTGTGCTAGAGCTGCCGTAACAAGGTGCCACAAGCTGGGTGGTTTAAACAACAGGCATTTATTGCCTCGCGGTTCTGGAGGCTGCAAGTCCAAGATCAAGATGTCAGCAGAGCTGGTTCCTTCCGAGGTTGCGCGGGAGAATCTGTTCCAGGCCTCTCCATTTGCTTCTGGTGGTTGCTGGCAATCTGTGGCGTTCCTTGGCTTGTAGAAACGTCACCTCGATCTCTGCCTTCATCTTCACACAGCGTTCTCCTTATGTGTGTGTGTCTGTCTCCAAACTTCCCCTTTCTGGAAGGACACCAGTCTGGATAGATTAAGACCTACCCTATTCCAGTACGACCTCATCTTAACTGATTATATCTGCAATGACCCTATTTCCAAACAAGGTCACATTCTGGGGTACTGGGGGTTAGGACTTCATCACCTGAATTTGGGAGGGGACACAACTGAACCTGTAACAGGTGGGTATCTATTAAGTAGTAGGCACTGTGATGCATGCTTTTAGGTGTTATTTCTAACCCTTTAACAGTCCTGCAAGGTGGGTGCCATCGTCCCCATTTTACAGAGAATGAAAGTAGAGCTCAGAGAGGTCACGGATCTTGCCTGAAGTTAGACAACAATAGGGCCATCTGAACACAACAGCACAACCCTTGCTGAGAACCTGGGAGTTGGCCCCTGCCACACTTCTCCCCTAGAATCCTGGCAGGGGACTGTCGTCCCCGGCCTTCTCTTTGTGAGCCACCCTGGCAAGAGTAGCCTGGCCTAGGATCACTTGGTTCATCAGATCCCAACATAAATCACGCCCCGAGCTATGTTTTCTCCAGAGTGAACGCGGCAGGTGGTCTGCGGGTATGGAGGCTTGGATGGACGTGGGAGGCACGGTGTGTTGGGTTGGAGCCTGGCCCTCTCCTGCACACGCTGCCCTTGCCTGGCAACATACTTCACTTCTCCTGAGCTCTAAGGGAGACAAAATATTCTGCACTTTATTATTATGCATTCATTTCGTATTCAATATCCACATATTATTTATTAAATAATAAAATAATGGTGGGGCAGTACCTGCTACATAGTCCAGGTTCAATAAACATCAGGTTCCTCTTTCCTTTTTCAATGCACCTCCAAACCTTCTCTCCCTACTCTCCCCACTGTCTGCTCAGGGAACACAAGCTCATTGTCATATCAAAATGAGCAAAACGCCAATTCAGCAATTAGGCACACAACTGCTATGTACCTGCCCACCCAAACTAAATAAATAGTTAGCATTTATTGATCACTGACTTCATGCCAGGCATTGTTCTAACCAATTTACATTAACTAGCTCAATTAACCCTCCCAGCAGTCCCATAAGGAGGACCGATTGTCAACCCCACTTTACAGATGAGGAAACAGAATGAAAAGGCTAAGCCACCTGCTATAATTCCTTGAACAGAGCCAATTACTCTAGAACTCTGTTTTTCTTTTACTAACTACAGTTTTACTTACTCAGAGGGAGATCTGGATTAGGAGAAAGTCATTGTGAGATTGTCTAGGAGTGAGGTTGCCAGTTTTTTCAGCTTGAAACGATGTTCCTCGGTTCCCTTAGACAGCAAGGCCTTAGCCAACCAAGTGCCAGCAGAGGTGCCCTCGCAAGAGCTGGGAGTGTGGGGCTTTTAGGGACTTACACCTTGCTCCTGCTATGTTATTTGCATTGCTCTTTACTTGCCAAACTCTTCTTTACTAGATAGTGTAAAAATGCAGACCAATGTTCCCAAATGCCAAGTTTTAGTAGTAAAGTCTAAAAGAAATGGGGCTTTCCTGTTCATTCAAGACACGCCACGATGCTCTCAAGCTCAGAGGTGTGGCCTCACCGTGAAGGTGAGAAACATATTCAGGTACCAGACTCCCTTCCTTTCAAACTAAGCAAGAATATTTTCGCTTCCTATTTTCCTACCCCCAGTCAGAAATGTAGTGCCTCTTAGCCCTGTTGTGCTGAATGATTTCAGCAGTTTCCAAAACAAAATTAAATACAGCTCCAGCTTGAGAAATGTTCCACCTCCTGGAGTCATGGCATTTAGTATTATTATTCACTTATTATTATTCAAAACAAATAAGAATGATAAAACATCAGTTGGAGCCACTCCAGGACAGAAGGAACTGGAATATCTCATAAAAACCACAGTATTCCACAAATAGAAAGTGTTAGAAAATGCAGAAAAACAAAGACAGAGGACATCTGCACCTTCTCCCCAAAACATAAATCACCTGAAAAAATAGAGCAGCTCTAACTGTCCAGCCAATTTGACACAGAGAGCACTGTTTAGGGTACCTTCACCAAAAACCTCAGGGAGATAAAATACATGCAGAGCATCCAGCATAGAATAGGACACGATTTTCAGTTTTCTCCCTTCTCTAGTGGCATTCAATGGAGATTCCTTCAAATCAACTAAATTCCCTCCAGCTAAGAAGAAATGGTTATCACATCCAGGAATTCTTTGCTCTCCACTAGAAAACATCCAATGACCCCCGTATTCAGGAAATCTCACTATTCCACAAAGGGCCTTTAAAGCCACATTTCAACCTGAGCAAATGTTTAACTCCAACTTGGGAAAAATCACAGGATGTCGGAAACCACCAACATTCTGAGACTGACCTTCCCAGAGGAGAATGTGGCAGGTTAGAGGCTGGGCAACTCTTGTTTAGTCCCCAAAGCAAGGTGGTTATGAATTTCACACGGGTTGAAGAGGCAGCCTTTGCTCTCAGGTCCCCACCCCCGAGCCCGCACCCTTCACCTTGCCCCCACCCCCCCCATCGCCTCCACTCCTGGATTCTCCTGCATGGCCTCCGCCAGCCCCATCTGACAAGAGGCTCCTTCCTGAGATGCCTACCTTTGGGGGTGCTGACCCTTACAAGGGGGCACGGTTTCCCTGCAGATGGTTCACTCTATCTAGATCTATTTCCAGAAGGGACACAGGCAGGGACAAGGTGGATGGGGCCCCCAGAGACCGCCATATCCACTTCCCTCCCCGCTCTCTTCCTTGCTTCTCAACAGCCAACTCCCGCTGCCATTTTTGCCTTGGGGAAGCACAGATGGGAAAGTGAAGCAACGTAGGGGTAATACCCAGAATGGTTTGCATCAGCTTTGAATGGGGGGCTTGGGGAGACTATGGTATCAAATCCTATTTTTTTATTTGTAATAACATACCTAATCCTTGCATGGAATCAGGAAAATTTCCTTTCATCATAGCGTTACGAATAATTGCCAAAAAATAATGTTTTAAATGGAAACAACCTAAATATCTAACAACTGGGAATTTGCTAAGTAAATCCAAATAATTGAATACAATGCAATAATTCAAAATGCTGTTTACAAAGATTTTGAGGACTGGGGAAATGCTAATGATATAACACTTGTTTAAAAACAAGATACATTTACATATAGTTTCATCTCAGCTATACAAATATGGAAAATATATACAGTACTAGACATTGTTTTGTCTGCCAATATCTCCTTTCACCGTCCCTGCTTCCAGCTTTTCTGGGAACTTCACACACACACATACACACACACACACACTCACACACACAGTGGTCACAAGAGGAGCCATTATGCACAATATGGCTGGCCCCTGGCCACAGTTGATTGGTCCAGGGTGGACATCTGACCTAAGCCAGGACAATTCTCTCCTTCCCCAGTAATTCTAGAATTGGAACTGAGGGAATCTTTCTCTTTCCAGCAGCAGAAACGATAGGATGGAGCACCTAGCTGTTGCAGCTGTGGGCCCATGTGTCCTGCCCTGTGGGCCAGAGACTCCGGCAGCCAATCCCCAGAGGGTGGGAAGGGGGGTGTGAGGGTGGTAAATGCCGACAGGAAGAAACGAGAGTCGGAGAAGGAGCATCCTGACAGCACATAAGTCCCCCCGTCTCACTGTGCCTGAGACCTGGTCACATTTCTGCCTTTGGGGTCCCTGAGACAGACAACCCCAGATCCTTATAATAAAGCCCCCATATTACCTAAGCCCTTTGAATTGGATTTCTGTCGCTTGTAACCAAAAGAATCTTAACCAATACGTGCTACCTCCAATGCCCAATTACTTATACACCCTCCTACAAACCTCGAAATGTTACTAGGAGAGGGCTATCTAATTGCGAGTGATTTTTTTTTTTTTGGCTTCTGAATTTTCCAAATTTTCTATTATGAACATTTTTATCGTTTGGCATTCAGTATTCACCTGCAGATCTACCACTTTAATTCACTTACACACAACATATATATGTACTTTGCACAAGGTTAGGAGAAAACTTTAAGTTCAGAAAATTTGCATTTATTAAATGTGTGTGTATATGTGTGTGTCTATGTATGTGTGTATATGGTAGCAGATCTTCATAGTAGACATAGAAACCAAAAATTCTGGGAACTGCTGGCCTTTTAAAAGCCCTCCCGGAGGCCTCTGGAGCTCCGCTGTGGGTCCTGTCCCTTGCTGTCCTCAGTCCAATCTTGGCCTGGCCAGGACACCACATTTCCCATTCCAGCCTCCCTGGGGGCTCTACAGACAGATTCATTATCTGAAGGTCAACCATTTGCACATCTTAACAGAAAGGAAGGGCAGGGAAACTTCTCCCATCTTTCCATGTGGTGCGACCACTTCTCATTTCTTCCCTTGATCCTCACAACCGCTGCCATTTTGGCCTCTCCTGGCCTGTCCTTCCTCCCCAGGGAAGCTTTCAAAAGCTCTATTCTTTGGAAGCCCAGAGCAAACCCTCTTTTCTCACTGAGAATCGGAAAACTTGGCTGGCACACCCCCTAGTGGTGGACTCATGAATCCCCCCTCAATTACTGCAGGGTACAACCCCTGGAGTTTCTCAAACTGTGTCCCATTGGACCCGAGTTCTGCTAGAAAATAGCCCAGGAGAAAAGTGTTTTATGCTTAAGTCAGATTTGAAAACACTGGGATAAATAAAATGAATCAGTTTGCCTTATTGGAGGACAACTCCAAGTCTTTAATATGCTAATAACCACTGTGACTCCCCAAGATAAGACTTTAATATCCAGTAGATCCAGATTTATTTGATCAAACATTTTGGAAAATAATAGGATAGCTACCACTTATTGAGCACGTACTATCAATCATAGTATTCTCATTTATAGATGGAGAAGTAGATGCTTAAAAAGGTCAAATAACTTGTCTCAGGTACGCTTATATGACACCAAAGTCCATGTTCTTAACCACGATAAGACCCCAGCTTGGTGTTTGTTCCAGGGTGTTACTCTGCAAACCCTACTTATACGTCTTACTCTGCCTGTTCCCTGTATTACCAGCCACGCAGTACTACAGATTTCCTTTCTGTGAAACAGGAAAAGCAGGGGCCTTGGGAGGATGTACATGTCTCTCTCACTGCCCTTGGGAAGCTTCCCGTTTTAGTGGCAATAAAGGGAGAGTCAATGCCTAAATGCCACAAACAGATCCTTCTTGACTCAGCAAAGGGGACATGATAGGGCTCCATGTCAGGGACCCAGACACATACATTCCAATGATATTATGGAAAATACAACAGGATACTTTTTTTCTTTCTTCTAAGAAAAACTTGATTTCGTTTGAGTCCCGTATACTTGTTGGCCTGGTCTGATAAGCAATAGGATATGGATACATTTTTTCACCTATTTAAAAAATGGAGATGGTCATACCCACCCCACATTTTTTATTGTCAAATTTAAGTACATAATATATTAAAAAGCTTAAGTCTGACAGCATAGGTTGACTGTTTTGGTTTTTTACTTTTTTTTTTTTTTTTGTAATTTCAAGTAATAAAAGCCCAACAGTAATTTATTGATTCACACAAATGAAAAGTTCAGGCTTCAGGCACAGCTGAATCCAGGGACTTGAATGAGAATATCATTAACCCTGAATGCATGCTACTGCACTTGTACTTTCAGAGAAAGGAAATAGTACTCTAACTATGCCTGGGTTCCTTGTCCTAGTTGACATAGAGATACTTCAAATAATTATTTGGATGTTGGGAGTTTGGGGAGGGACCCCCACCACCACCTCCAACACTGGCCCTCCAGCTACCCTTGTTGAATATCTCTGTAGAGACTTGATTTTTCCATCTGTAGAAATGGGCACACTACCCCTCCTTTTCTCCTTCAGTGCAAGCTGATAGAAGTTGTAAAGCTTTCAATGCTCTTTCGTTTCAGGATTAGATATTGTGATTTTTTTTTTTTTTTTTTTTTTTTTTTTTTTTTTTTTTTTTTTTTTTTTTTTTTTTTTTTTTTTTTTTTTTTTTTTTTTTTTGCTATTAATGTTCACAGAGATAGCATTTTACACTGGCAAAGGGTTTTCCAAGTATGTATTCATTTTACAAATTTATCATTTAAAACTCCATAATTAGCCTGGCAAAACATACACCTTCAACATTACAACCACAGTGTAAAGCCAATCAAGCCACAGGGGGAGAGAGGGGAATATATATACACACACATATGTATATATATCCCCTTCCATATTTAAATTCGCATCGTGTGTGTGCACGCGTGTGTGTTTGCAAGACACATATAAACGGCAAATAAGGAAACTTAAAAAAAAAAGGACAGATAGATAGTCCCAGATTTTAATACCACCCCCAAGGTAGAACAGGTGGTGAAAATATAATAAAACATGTTGCGAGGAACTTGTCATGAATTTTAAAAACAAAAACGCCTACAGACCAAATAAACTGCTTTGACATTGGGCTAAATCTGAAGATCTCAAACTATTTTAAATGACAAAGCAGAAGTTCCCGAGAGAGGGAGTCCAATGGAAACGGTTTGAGGGTGATGCTGCCGAACTCGCACAGAAAAGAGCTCGCATGGAAGGGATGACACGGAGCCCACCCCCCTCACCAGGGCGGGCTACACCCAGATGTGCCGAGCGCCTGGGGGCCAGACCATGTGCACAGGACCAAGGAGCCTGTTGACCGAGGCCTCTGGGAGACTCCTGCACCCACATCCCCACCTGCTCGGTGGTTTCCCAATGGATCTGAAGGCAAACGTTTGAGACATTTGACCAGAAGCTGGACTTAGGCTTCTCAACAACCACTTCCAGGTGCCTTGTTGGAAGGTGGGCTGGAGGCCCCAGCGCAGGAGGCGCAGGCAGACACCCCTTTCTCAGCAGCACCCTCACTCACAGCCCTCACCCGTTCATTCATCACAACAACCTGCCTGTCCTTTCCTTTTGGCCGACAGTTTTATGAAGAGTTTCCACTTCCAATGCCTGTCTCCACGAGCACAGAAATGCTGGCAGCTGCACACCAGGATGCTACAACTCCATTTTGCAGTAAGGAACAGGTGAAATGATTTGTGCAGAACTGGACTGCCCAGGATTTCTGGCTCCTTGTCCAGTGCTGTGTCTACCAGAATATGCTCATTAAGACCATCCCAGGATGAGCTGGGGAGAGGGGTGGGCATTCTGGTTGCCCTAGCCCAGGCTCACAAGTTCAAGTGCCTGAAGAAGTCAGGCCAGGAGCAGAGGAGTTGAGTGTGCTCTACAGCCAACCAGAAAGCCTGTGCCCCATTTCTGGGCAGACAGTCACCTCTGGGTATCAGCAAATCGCTGTCATGCAGAAGTGATAGGGTTTCTCATTTTGTAAAGCGAAGCCAGAGATCTGAATCTTTATGTGAAATATCTTCGTTTCTATGTATCGGTTTGGTTGTCCACCACTAGGATAGCTACTATCCAAAAAAAAAAAAAAAAACACAGAAAATAACAAGAAAATTACAAGATGTAGAAAAATTGGAATCTTTGTACACTGTGGTAGGTAAAATGATGAAACCAGTATGGAAAACAGCATGGCAGTTCCTCAAAATATTCTACATGAAATTCCCATATGATCCAGCAATTCTACTTCTGAGTATATAGCCAAAAGAATTAAAATCAAGGGCTTGAACAGATATTTACACACTTACGTTCATAGCAGCATTATTCACAATAGCCAAAAGGTGGAGGCAACCCAAGTGTCCACCGATAGATGAATGAATGAACAAAAGGTGGTGTGTACATAACAATGGAATATTATTCAGTCTTAGAAAGGAAAGAAATTCTGACACGTGCTACAACACGATGAACCCTGAAGACATTATGCAAAGACAAATACTCTGTGATTCTATTTAGATGAGGTACCTAGAGTAGTAAATTCATAGGGACAGGAAGAATGGTGGTTGCCAAGGGCTGGAGCAGGGAGGAATGGGGAGTGGTTATTTAACAGGGATAGTTTCAGTTTTGCAAGAGAAAGTTCTGGAGATTAGCTACACAACAATGTGAATACACTTACTACTGCTGAACTGTATACTTAAAAATGGTTAAGGTGATAAATTTTACGTTATTTGTATTTTACCACAATTAAAAACAACAACATTGTGTGACTCTAACAAACCCATCTGCAGACTGCTCTGGGCCATAGGGTGCAAGTTTGAGATCTCTGCCCCATTCTGGTACCCTGTGCCCTTGCCCCACCCTACCCCCAAGGCCAAGAGGTAACCCACTAAAAGACAGCCAGTCTGGAGGTACAAAGGGAGTCAGCAAAGTTGAGTTTGAATCCTGGCTCCTACTCTTGCTAGTGGCATGACCTTGCAAATCATTTAATGGCTCTGCTTCTTAGTTTTCTCATCTGTTGAATGGGACTGATAACACCTCCCTTGTTTCCTCAGCCCTCTCGGGGCTCTGGCTCAGTGAGAGCGTGTTGGCCTCCAACTTCAATCTATATCCCCAAACCCCTTCCATTCAAAACTCTTCTCTCTCTTCCCATACTGTGCTGTGATCATTTGCCACCCCATAAAACTAAGGGCTCCTCATAGTTTAAGGCTGGCCATGTTTATACTCCTCAAAGTGTACAAACACATAATAAGTGCTCAATAAATCTTATTGGATCAAACAATTGGCCAACCATCATGCTGAGCACTGATTATGTGCCAGACATTCTACTAGGTGCTGAGGAGACCAAGAAAAGATCATGCTCTTAAAGATGCAAACTGGTTGAGAAGACAAGATGCAGGTAAAACAATTAGAGAAACAGATATGGTCCAAAGTGCCCTAGTATGAGCTGGAGCCTGGGCTCCCACCAACCCTGAGAAGGAAGTAGTAGAAAGAAGACCTCTCTCCCTCTCTTTTGCACAGCCTCTTTTCAGCTTTTCTTGGCCCTAGAGGTAAGAAACTCATCTCCCCACACAACTGCTAAGAGATAAGACCATGCCATTTCCCAGTACAGTATCATGATGAGTCAGAGCAGAATTAGGGCAGCTCCCCTAGACAGATTGGGCACTGTTTTATATGCTGTTCTAGAGGGTTCCTTGGGGAAATGCAGCCTGCACCACTGTTGCATCTTCCTGCTCATGAAGCCAGGAGGGCTAAGGCTCAGATATCACTCACGTCTCCCCAACCCAGGCCCTCAATTCTCACCCCTGATGAAATGGACAGTTCCCTGGGTCAACTGGGTTGCAAGTATGTGCTAATTCTCTAATCTGGCTTGTCCTTGGAGGTTCCCTCCCCATCCTGCTGGCCGCACCAGCTGCCTAGAGGAGCACAACTGAGAAGAGATTTGGCAATTATCCAGTTAATTGGATCAGTAGAGACAGCCAAACAAATAATCCAGGCCAAAAATGTCCAGATCAGCTGTCTACATGGATCAAATTCCACTTCACTGACGCCGCACAGGTTCAGCCCTAAAGAATGGGTTTACTGAGAAATACATCCCAGCATCCCAGCATCCCGGGCCGCACCAGCCCTTAGTGGAATTGTCAGCTTGGTTACATTGCTCTGTGACACCCCCCACCCATTCCCTATCTGTGCCCTTCCCACCCCCAGGAGCTTGGGCCCATAGGGCCATGGCCTTTGGCAGCTGTCAGGGGCTGGAGCATTCTTATGTCCAACCCCTACTCTGAGTATTTGGAATTTATTAAAAAAGAGACTTTCAACATTTGAAAAGCCTTCAAAAATTAAAGGAATATGAGTGTAATAACAGAATGTCAGGAGCCCAGCAATCCAGAGTACAGGAAGGTATGAGAAAAAAATCCAGCTCATGCCGTATAACCTCTACCAGCTCAGAGGCTGCCCATTCCTTCCCTCCCTAAACCCACTCTTACCAGGTCTTCTCTGGCCTCTCCCTCTGCCTAGAAGATACTGTACCAACTGCTCAGCATGACAGAAAAAACTTTACAAGCAGCTCTCAGACCACTTGTATCAATTAAGATCAAGTTCCACTATATAAACAGAAAATCCAAAATCTCAGAAGCTCAAAGACAAAGGCTTAGTCTCTACCATAAAATAAACTCAGAGGTTGACAGCCCACAACTGTGGAAGATGACACCCTTCATCCTGCCTTGGCCATGGTGGGCACCAACCTTATTTCTTACTAAGGTGTTGCTTTTGGAGACACCATAACTCCCACTTCATCTTGCAGCATAAAAACCAACAAAGCTTCAAATTATAGGAATCTCAATAAACTTAGATTGCAGGCTCCAGGCTGAGGACACCTCCTAAGCAAAGCAGTATTTCTCTCCAGATCTGTCCTCAGACTAGCTAGCTCTCTCTTGCAAGACTTTGCTAGAAGTGACAAGGAGATAGCAAGCCAATACTCAGAATTTTTCCTGCCATTTCCCCAAAAGCTACAGCTCCAGTCAACTTGTGCTTTGCTTTCCCAATGACAACAGGCAACAATTTCATCAAATGCTCCAACAATGCACAAGGGTCACCAGCTTTCTGGTTTGCAACATCTGAGTTCTAAACATCGGCCTTCCCACCTCCTCCACTCAGTCAATAGCCCATTTTAAGTTATGTTTCTTGCAGCGACCCCTCCCCGAGTATCAAATTCTCTGTCACTTAGGATGTGATTCGGCGGCATAAAACAAGTAGAACACACAAGGATTTATTCTCTCATGTAAGAGGAGTCCACAGTTAGGCAGAACTGGAGGCTCCTCAAAGTCATCAGAGATCTGAGTTCCCTCAATTTTTCTGTTCCAACACCCCTATGGCATAAAACTCCCATCATTAAGGTCCCCTGGTGAGGTAAATGGAAGTCATATGATGACGTCTACCTGCAAGGGATGCTGGGATATGTAGTCCTTTACCTGTGGACACTACTGCTGTGAATACAGTCAGCATTCTGTTACTCAGGTGAAAGGAGAGGATTGCAGGGCCACTAGAGGCCTGTGCCACCATTTGTTACTGGTTGCATTTAAGGCTCCCCAACCAGGACTCAGCCCATATCTTATTTAGATTTGTAAGCCCTCAATGCATGGTCCTTCTCACAGAACAAGAGATCAACAGATACACATTGAATAATCACTAAAAGCCAGCCCTCATTTTGGAAATAAAAGAAACTGAAGAGGTTTTCCATTAGGATCCTAACTTAGACTGAATCTCAAGGCTAATTTTCATCTAATTGCCATAATTCTTTCTATGATTTTTAAAGATGTTTTTGCTTCTCATCTGCCCTTCTTAAACCAGCTAAGGTTTCAATCAAGGTCTTAGAGTGTCATTTAGAGCCCTACTAGTCAAAGTGTGGTCTGAGAATCACTACCTATCTGCAATTTGCAAATCAACTATGTCACTAAGCACGGTGTTTAGTTCGGCTAATATTCTGTTCATAGCAAGACTTTCTCAGTGAATGAAGCAATGCTTTTATTTGCTTTCTGGAGTAAGCTCCTTATCTTTTTGTAGACTAGTAAAAATTGAGTAGCACTGATTAAAGGTTATACCTTTAACTAGAGCAGAACTCATGGTAGGCTAAGTGAAGACATGGTTGATTTTATATCACGGTCGGCATTCTCATTAAAACAAAGACTACCCAAAGATTGAAAAAGACATGTGATCAAAATTCAGAAGGACTTTGATTCTGTACACAAAAAACCCAATCCAGCCAAAAAAAATTTTTATTGGAAATCCAGGTAATCCTTACTTTGCACTAGTCAGGAGGGGGAAGCCATGACTTAATAGTATGTGAGAAAAAGACTTAAAGGCCTTCGTCAACATCACCTCAATAAAATTCAACACCGATGTGATCACCCAAACAGCACATGTAACTTCATGTGCATTAACAGAAGCATTGAGTCTAGAACCAAGGAGGTGACTATCCTACTCTAGTCTACATTAGTGAGAGCATGCATGGGATATTGTGTCCAACTGTAGACATACCACTTAGGAGAGCTGTTGAGGAAATGGAACTTGCGCAAAGAAGAGCAACCTGAATGGTAAAAAGACTCAAAACCATGCCACACAGAGACCATAAAGGAACAGCTGATGGTTAGCCCGGTGAGGAGACCAGGAGACTGTGACCTTTATCATCAAATATTCAAAGAGCTATCATATGAGGAAGAGATTAATCCTGTTCTGGAAAATTCTAAAGCATAGAACCAGGACAAATGGGTAGAAGATATAGAAAGACAGATTTTGGCTCAGTATCAGCAAGAAATTTCTAACAACCAAAACTATATGAAGATAGAGCTGCCTATCTTGGAAGGTCATGATCTCAGCCACTGGAAGAATTAAAACTCAAGGTGGGCAACTTTCTGGAAGGGTGGTATATGGTGGGCTCAAGGACCAGATGACAGTTGGACTAGAACCCGAAGGAGTCATTTCCATCCTGCAAACCTGTGACGTCTGCCCTATAGCAACGTCTTAACAGCTACACCTTACAGTGTTATGTGACTTGATGGTTTATGGCAGTGGTCCCCAACCTTTTTGGGGACAGGTTTCAAGGACAGGTTTCGTGGAAGACAATTTGGGATGAGGGGAGCAGAGCTCAGGTGGTGATGTGAGCGATGGAGAGTGGAACAACTGTAAATACAGATGAAGCTTCGCTCACTCACCCACCATTCACCTCTTGCTGTGCACCCCCCACCTCCACCTCCCCTGTTCCTAAGTTTCATGGAAGACTATTTTTCCACTGACCGGAGGCGCAGGGAGAGGGGGAGGCAGAGCTCAGGCAGTGATTCATGGCCCAGTTCCTAACAGCCCACATTGGACCAGTACCAGGCCACGGCCCGAGGGCTTGGGAACAACAGGTTTATGGTTCATAGAGCCCTTTCCCATCATTGTGGCTCTTGGGTCTCGCAGCTCCTTGGTGTAGGCAGAGTGGATTACAGACGAGAGAACGTCATGCAGTCAAGCATTCAAGTCAGGACCTACTCAGGGTTACCCAATCCCTAATCTGCCCCTCCATGGCGGGGGATCACCGTGAGAAACCTCCCCTCTCAATTAGAGGTCGCCAAGCAGAGAGAGGCCCCCACAGAGGACAGCCAAGCAGGAGCTCCTGGTGGCTCATTCAGCCCTCTCTAGGTGTTGCTCCTACTCTAAGGGGCCCGACTGCAAGTTCATTCCCTACCTTAAGGACCAAGGCCCTAGACAGATGTCTGCAAACTATGACCCATGGGCCAAATCTGGCCTGCCACCTGTCTACACAAAGTTTTATTGCAACACTGCCTCACCCATTCATTACATATTGTCTATGGCTGTTTGCATGCTATAAAAGGCACAGCCCAGTAGTGGGGACAGAGAGAGCATATGACCCACAAATCCTAAAATATTTACTAGCCGGCCCTTTACAGAAAACATTTGCAGACCTCTGCTCTAGAACATCAGTGTGGAATATGGATATTAGCTCATGTTCTCTACTATAGTGAACAACAAAAATGAGAAAACCCTGCAGGACTGGGAACCCCACCCAGGAAGCAAGGTTCCTTTCACAACAATTTCCTTATGCAAGAGAAAGGGCTACGAGTCTTTTACTGGCCAAAAGTTTTTATCTTCTGCCTGCTGGGTCTTGATATGTCACTGCCCTAGGGGACAGTTATTATGACTATTTAAAACACATATAATAAACCACTTGTTCCATCACCATGTCTATTATTAATAAGCACTGACAATGCACCACAGCACAGTTATGGGAAAGAGCAATGTAATTCTATGAATCAATATTAGGACCTAATTAGCCACTGAGCCCAAACTGATAACAGCTTATTGTACCTTTCAGCCCAAAGAAAGCTCAGGTAGAAGGGAGGGAGAGAGAGAGAGAAAGAAGAAGAGCTAATTATGATAAACTGGTTTCCCTGGTAACTCTGTGTATAACCATGATGATGCTGCCATATTTTTAATGATAAACACAAAGGTCTGATGGGAGATTATATCATGCATACTGTCTTATTGCTGCTTCTACTCCAGCAAATGTGAAGCTTTGTGAAATTCTGTGAGGCTAGGAAAATTACAGAAGCTTTCTCTAACCCCTAAAGATGTTATTGGTGTATTTGCTGGGTACCAAAGAGCTCAAGAAGATGGAAACAGACATTTATGGAGTTCAACGGGTCCCATGTGCCCATTTGACTCTAACATTTTTAGTTACAGCATTTACTATTTTCTCTTTACCAGATGGGTGCCCCTTGGTCATCTCTTTGACCAGACCTGTGGTTTGAAGAGGGACATGCAGTGAGCAAGGCAGGAGGGAGGGGCCCTTCAGCTGTGCCCCTGGCCATCAGTCAACCCTGGGATCACCAAATCATCTTATCACATCCATTCTCCACTCTCATCTTTCAGGGGTGTCCGGACCCCAATTTGTGAAAATAACATTTTTTCCTGAAATATTTGGGTATAATGGCAGATATTGTAGATTGAATCACTAAATTAGGGGTTGGCAAACTATGGCCCGTGGGTCAAATCCAGCTCACTGCCTGTTGTTGTAAATAAAGTTTTATTGAAACACAGCCCCACCCATTCATTTATGTATTGTCTGTGGTTACTTTTGTGCTACGATAGCAGAGTTGAGCAGGTGCAACAGACTGTGGCCCACAAAACCTAAAATATTTACCATCTGGCCCTTTACCAAAAATGTTTGCTGATGTCTGCACTAAGCAGCCATATTCTGACTTGCCTATGCCTTGATTTCCTCTGCTACAAAGGCCAGAAAGCAAAATATTCAACTTAAACCTTCTTCATGGCTAGAGGAAGCAATGTGAAACTGTTCTGGCCAAGGAGATGTAAGTAGAAGTCCCTGAAAAGGTTTTTCCTCTCTCAGCCCCCTACGAAAGGGCAAAGCCTAAAGAATGGAACAGTTTTTCCCCTTGCCTCTCTCACTTTTCCTTTCTCTGCCAGACCCCTTCTGCCTGGAACATAGACTCAACACCTGGCGATACAGCAGCCATTCTGCAACCATGAAGACAAAAAGTCTTCCCTAATGAGGGCACAGCTGGAAGACAAAAGGAGCTGGCCCTTGTTAACATCCTTGAGCAGTGCCCAGCACTGGACTATGTTCTAAGGCCTGCCAGACTTCTTGAGATGTGAGAAAAATTAATCTCATTCCCATTAAACCACTCTGGCAGGGTTTTCAGCTACACACAGCAGGACTGAACCCTAACTGATCAAGGGAATATAAAGAAAATGGAGTCAACCCCTAACTAGCTGAATGATGACGCAGAGGCAGAGTCAGGGCAGGAGTAAGAGTGACAGGAAGATTAACTGACCACCTGAGGAAACAGACTTGTGCCCCTGGTAGACTAGAAGGCCCAGGAATGAATTGTTGGGCTGCTGGTAAATGTGACCCAATGCTGTGATGAGCAGATGAGGATGCTATGGAGCCATGTATTAGCCAGGGTTTTCCAAGGAAACAGAACCACTAAGATGGAGAGATAAAGAGAAAAAGAGAGAAAGAGAGAGAGAGAGAGATTATAAGGAATTGGCTCACATGATTATGGAGGCTGGCAAGTCCTAAATTTGCAAGGTGGGCCAGCAGGCTGGAGACCCAACAAGAGCCCGTGTTTGAAGTTCAGGGCCAATGGCAGTCTGTTGCAGACTCCCTCTTGCTTGAGGGAGGTCAGTCTTTGTGCTGTTAAGGCCTTCAACTGATTAGCTGAAGCCACCCACTCATGGAGGGCAATCTGCTTTACTCAAAATCCACTGATTTCAATGTTGATCTCCCCCAAAAAACACCTTCACAGAAACATCCAGAATAATATTTGACCACATATCTGGCCTAGCCAAGTTGACACATAAAATTAGCCATCACAAGCCAGTTGTGTTCACCAGGACTTAACCACATGTGAGCTTCCTATTCTTCCCCTGACCACGTGTTCACCTGTGGCACAGCAGCGAGTGTAGTAGGAAAGAGTGCTGACTTGAGCCAAAATGCACGGGATCTATCGTATCTGGCTGTGTGGCTTTGGGAAACTCACCTAACTTCTCTGTGCCTCAGTTTCTTCATCTGCAAAAGGGAGCGATTCTACCTACACAGAAGAGTTAAAGCACTTAGCGTGGTACCTAGTGTATGGCAGTATGCCTAGGCCCATTTTACAGGTAGAGATGTGAAAACAGCAGGCAGCTCCAGAGATGTGTAGTAAAGAAAGAATGTGCAAAATTTCTTTTAACTCTTGTGGTGTTCTTCCCAGCACAGCAAAAACCCCTAGCCGCCATACTCCAGTGAGTGCTGGAAACCTTCAGCAAACATCTGGATGTCCCTCTCCACAGCTGTGCCCCTTCCTTCTGCACAAGTGGCTATCCTCGAACAGGTTCCAGTTCTCCAACTTAATATCTCTTGGATCTAGGCTTGGTACCTTGGCATACAGCAAGCCAGAGGTGAAGGACATACACAAAAGCATAAAAAGAGTTTTAAAATAATTTACCATCTGTCAGTCACTTTGGTGCAAGGTTCAAACACACACACAGAGGTGCTCACGCACACAGACACAGTGTAGCGGGTAATCCATCACCATTCACAGCCAAAGCCCGCCCCATAACAGACACACCCACACCCACGAAGGCTCTGTTTCTTTCAAAAGAGTAACAGAGCAGCAGCAAAGACCCCATGGCCAGCCTGCAGTAGAGAAGAAAACACCCTCTCCCAAGTTTTCATCATAGAGACAGTCTCATTCCTGTGTCTTCATAAGTTGGAGGCATCTTTATGTGTGTGGCTGAATGAGTAATTAAGAACGACCCCCATTATTAATAGCAACCAGAAAGAAGCTATTACTATTAGGCAGTGCCATGCCATACCCTTCACCCCCGCCAGCCCGTAGAAGCCAGGAGGGTGCCGGCATGCCAGGAGCCAGCCAGGTTGTTTCTGGACTCCAGCCTGAATCCCGAGCCTGACTCATCCTTCTCCCTAATGTGCAAATGGGGCCCAGATGGGTGTGGCCCATCTGAATGTTGGAAAAATAATTCCAAATGCAAGCCCTATAGCTGTAACTGAATGGCACTTTTACTTTGGTCCCCACAACTTACATAAGTCATACGAGGGGTGGCCCTGGAGGGAGGACCACCATGATCGGGCAAGGAGGCAGAGGCCTGGCTCCAGCCCTGGCCCAGCCCCCTCTGGCCGCCAGACCTTCAGTGCGGACCTGACTGCTCCAGGTCCGATGTTTCACAGACAAAATAAAAAGCCTGGATGGGCCCATCTGCAAGATGCTTTCCAGTTCGAATGTTTTGTGATCCTGCAATCCGCAGAACCCAGCCTCAATTTGCCAGTCATTCCAACATCCTTTCCCCTCCCACCCTTCTCAGTGCATCCAGACAGACCCCGACCATGCAGGCTGAGGTCTCCGAGGAAACCTAGCAGGAGGAAACCCCGGTACGTGTGCAGCACTCGGAAACCAACAGAGAAAGGTGTTTACCTCCAACAAGGGCTCCAAGCAGGCACAAGGGCCCAGCCTTCCGGCAGTCTTCTAAGAATCACCTGGAAACATGATGTGTATTCCTGGATCTCACTGGGTCTGAGGCCGAGGAATCTGAATTTCAAATAATTATCATAGATGATCCCAGTGCAGGTGGTCCACAGATAACAGGCTGAGAAAACTGGAGGGAACTGATGGTTACTGTCTTAGCCTCGGGCCCTGGCCCCTGCTTTCTGCCCAGCCTTGTCCTGTTGCCCACAACAGCTCTGGTGACCACAGGCAGAGTTTCCAACAGCCACAGGCACAGAAAAATGGTCAAGGTGCCATGCTCAGGTCCAGGAATCAAGATGTTGGGTCACGGATGGATGCAGAAAGCGGAATCATTCCAAAAGACAAGTTTTGAGAACGCTTTCCCCAGACAGGCTCTGAGTCAATACACTGGGAGTTCCTGAAAGCAGATCATCCCAGGTTGAATCAATAAAGAGCAGCACCCCAGGTTGAATCAATAAAGAGTGCTGTGAGGAGAGCAGCTTCTGTGTAGCAATGAAGCCAGAGAAGGAAGCAGACATGACCATGATGTTATCTGGGGGCAGGTGTTACCTGGGTCACTGAGATGGACCAGTGACTTTTGAAAGCTCCTTTCAACACTGGGGATCTATGATGCAAAAAGAATCAGTCTACGTTAATAAGATAGGAAAAAGAAAATACCCACCACACCTGTAGAAGCCTGTAGTAACTACTCCCAGAGCACCTGGTTCTACCCCTTTGATACTAGACATCGCTCTCATTGTTGACTAATTGCGAGCTCTCTGGCTTCTCAACTGGACTGCAAGCTCTGAGAATTCTGGGACCTTGTCTATCTAGTATGTAGCTCTATCTGCAGCCCCTGGCCCAGTGCCCAGCACATAATAAGGACTGGCCTGTATTGAATAGCCACTACATGCAGGCACTGCTCTGAACACTTTACTCATAATATCCCATTTACATCTCATAACGACCTTAGGAGATAGGCACAATTTTAATACTTATTTTACAGATGAGTAAACTGAAGCAGAATAAGGCAAAACAACCGTCCAGGATCACAGGGCTAGTAAGTGGCAAAGCCAGGGATAGACCAAGGCATCCTGGCTCTCAGGGCCTCTGCTCTTAAACACTAAGCCATGTTGGCACATAGTAAGCTCTCCACAAAGTATTTGTTGCATTGAAAACATCTCTGAGGTGTTGCCACTGAGTTGAACTGAGAGTTACATAGAAGACCACTCAATATATGAAAACAAAAAAAGTAGCCAAGTATAAAATAAACGAATGCGGTGTTGTTTTTGCAAGAGACAACTGAGAGTTTAGGTAATTAAAGCTTTCACGATTTCTTTAAAAATACAAACCTTAATTTATGCAAATCTACTCCAGAGTATGATTTATACAAAATGCTATGTGACTCACTTCTCACACACACATACAAATATCACTCTGAGTCTCCCTGAGAAGGAGATTGTGGGCACTCCCATCAACTGCCCCATGCCCACGTTAGTCTGTAGATCTCTGTCGAAGGCCAGTGGTTCCAAGCAGTGCCCCCAGCTCCCGACGCTGCAGGCAGGCTGTCTTAGTCCCTTTGGTACTGCTATAATGGAATACCCAAGGCTGGGTGATTTATTTTAAAAAGACGTTCCTTTAGCTCACAGTTCTGCAGGCTGTACAAGAAGCATGGCACCTGTATCTGCTTCTGGTGAGAGCCTCAGTCATAGCAAAAGGTGGAGGGGAGCTGGTGTGTGCAGAGATCACATGGTGAGAGAGGAAGCAAGGGGGAGGGTTGCCAGGCTCTTTTGAACAACCAGCTCTCATGGAAACTCATAGTGAGAACTCATAGTGAGAACACATTCACCCCCAAGGCAAGGCATTAATCTATTCATGAGGGATCTGCCCCCATGACCCAAACACCTCCCAACACTGCCACAACTGGGGATCAAATTTTAACATGAGAGTTGGAGGGGACAAACACCGAAATTATAGAATAGGTGTTGGTGTGGCAAAAAGGGGCCCTTCCAGCTGGTCCTGGAGATGATGGCCCCATACATCCTGCCCAGCCTTCTTCTACTTGCGCCCTCAGCCACTCTTTTCTGACTTCCTTCTCTTGCTGAGTGCTGTGGTTTGAATGTTCATGCCTTCCAAAATGCATGTTGAAATGTAATCCCCAATGTGTCAGTATTAAGAGATGGGGTTTTTAAGAGGTGATTGAGTCATGAGGGCTCTGCCCTCATGAATAGATTAAACTTTTCATGGATTAATGGATTAATGGGTTAATGAATTAATGAGTTATCACAGGAGTGGGACTGGTGGTTTTGTAAGACAAGGAAGAGAGACCAAGCTAGCACACTCAGCACCCTCACCATGTGATGCCTTGTGCTGCCTCAGGACTCAGCAGAGAGTCCCCAGCAGCAAGAAGGCCTTCACCAGACGCAGCCCCTTGACCTTGGACTTCTCAGCCCCCATAACTGTATGAAACATATTTCTTTTCCTTATAAATTATCCAGTTTCAGGTATGCTGTTATAAGCAACAGAAAATGGACTAAGACACCAAGGTTGCCCTTATTATTCATTTCAGCCCAAGTTTACTCATCATGATAAAAATGTCTGTGGAAGAAAGAAGAGACAAGGTGATTTTCCCAGGCTGGAGCAGGTGGGCAGTTGAGAGGTTACAATGAGTTCATGCACATGAAAGGGTTCTAATTCCTGAGCCCTACAAAAGTGCATCACCTGTCAGCACTCAGACAACTAGATAGATAAGACCAGCAAGGTTATTGACATTCATGGTCCCAGGTGACACTAAGAGTTGCATCCACGTGACCACATTTGATCATTCCAACAAGCCCTTGAGGTAGGTCTTATTAGCTTCTGTTTTGCAGATGAGGAAACTGAGCCTCAGAGTAGTTTGACAATGATCCCAAGACAAGAATGGAACCAAGAGGTAAATCTCTGAACCAATGTGCTAGACTGCATGCTCAGATCGCCAAAAGGGCAGACACACCAGGACTCAATGGGCTAACTGTTGGCCCATGGGAGAAAGGACGCTGGCTGGGAAGGAGCCAGAGCAACAACTAAAAACAGGTATTCTTAGGTGGTTTTCCATGGCTTTGCTCAGGCTGTTCCCTCTGCCTTTCCATCTCATTCCCCCACCTCTCTGAACCCAACACACAGAAGCAACAGCACCTTCTTCTGAATTTCCACATATTTCTCTCTGACCCTTTCTCCTGCTGACTCTGCTTTCTACATATTACAAAAAATTGCTTGTGTTTGTGTCTTATCTCCCCTACAAGATGGAAAGCTAATATGCATGCCCGACTCATAATAAGAGCTCAACACTGAGAGATGCTAATCATTCAGTCAGGCTGAAAGACACATTAAAGGCAACCTCTTGGGTAGGAAAAGTCAGAAAGGATTTGGCCAGTTTGTTTCATTTCATTTCGCAGCCAAAGAATACACCTTTAATGCTGATCAGACACCTCGGACCCAAGTCCCTGAGAAGGAAAATGAAGTGATTGTGGAGATGTGTGTGTAACCAGCCAGATTGCCTGCGTTAGAACTGCTGCTTCAGCACTTACTGGCTGGGCAACCTCAGGCAAGTGACTTATTCCTCTTTGCCTCAGTTTCCTTATCTATAAAATTAGAGTTATAATGCTAGTACCTATGTCAGAGGAGGGATCCATTGAGCTAATATGTGTTTAGGGCTGGGACAGTGCCTGGCACATTTTAAGTGAGATATGAGTGTAGTTATTTTCATAGGAATAAATGGATGAGCCTTCTTGGAGCAGCAGATACTGAATATCACCTCTGTGCCAAGCATTGCTCAGGACACTGGCGGGTAACAAGCCTGCTGAACTTACCTTCTAGCAGGTGGAGGCAGACGACGATAAACATAATAAATTAGTAAATTCGACAGCCTGATGGCACATTCCTTACCTTAGGAGTTCCAACAGTGCCATCTTATAAGTGCCTGAGGACAGCCGTCCCCTCTCACACTGCTCTGATTTCCCCCGGTACACTCGCATGGGGTCTTAAAGGGTGCTCAGCAAATACAAGTTGGTTGACTAGTTTTTAAATAGATAGCATCAGTTCCTAACAGTCCATACCTTGCGCACTTGGTCAATGCCATGAGTGTAGATCTTAGACAGAAGCATCCAAAGGTCCAGGACGGTGTCTGCCTATGTCCATTTGAGTACCGGGACCAGCCCAGGGTTAGCCTCTTGCTGTCCTTGTTGTTCTTGTTGTCATCAGCCAAGCCTCTCTGATCACGCAGATGGGCTTTCTGTTTCTGACAGTAGCACCAAAGGATGGAGGTGAGGATGAAGATTCAATTTAGTGAGGATTAGAGCAATAGAAAGTTAATATTAATTATGGGGAGACCTGCTAGTCAAACCTACTGGACTAAACTCAGGTTGACAGTCACCATTTGGATCTTTTTTCTTGCCCATCCTCAGACAGAAATTGCAGAAGCCTCCTTCCAACTGAGCAGCTTCAAAGAGCCTGTCTTCATAAGATGAGTTTCCTCTACCTTCTGTGATTATTTCATCTAATGTCTTGAGCAAAAAGGCCTTCCCTCCCCTTGCCTCCTACAACATTTTGGCCCCCCAAGAAACTCTCTATTCCCAGAGTCCCAGTCTCACCACCAGCACACCTTCCCACAAGACATAAAATGTAGAGGAAAAATTTTGAAGTGATCATATTTAATTTTTCATCATTTGCATGTTTCAACTAATAATTTGTACTTATTGCTTGATATGCAGCTCTTACAATGTTTTACTTTAAAAAACAGTTTTCTTATTTCAGAATAACAGTGGAGAATGTTGATGAAAACACTAAATTTGTTTTGCACCTTTTACACTACTTCCATGCACAGTTTATCTTGCATCTGCAGGAAAAAAGGGGAAAAAGGATGAAAGAAAGGAAGGTAGGGAGAGAGGGTTGATGTCCTATAATTCTGCACTTGCTTTTTTTCTCCATAACCCTTGTTCCAAAAACTCTATCTCCCAGTCCACAAGAGAAAATAATCACCAATCTCCTCATCTAAAAAAAAAAAAAAAAAAATCCTGAAATGTCCTACCACTGCTTCCAGCCTGAGATAGTATTCGATATTAATAAGCAAAATGCCTAGCATGCCAATGTCTACATTTGGTTCACTTCTCCCTAAGAAGATGGGGTGGATACGTAAATCACATCTGCGTGGCTAAGAGGACCCACAACAGTGATACTCCCTCCCAAAATAAAAGAGAAGAATCTTTCCCAAAGATTCTCTCTGCTTCTGCCCTCAGGGTGCTAGAAGCCATCTCGGGCAGTTTTGGATCAGCCCTTTCGTCACAGTTTTCAGGTATCAAGACTTCAGAGATTCTGCGATAGCTTTGCTCTGCGCCACACCACGCGGTCAAAAGGCACATTCATGACCATGTGTCCTGACTATGCCATTCAGTTCTAGGCACTTGACGACACTACCTCAAAATGACAAAACCCACCAGAACACTCCTCCATTTACACAGCCATTATTTAAAATCTTACAGAATGTGCCTGTATTTTTAGCCAGTTGTCACTTTTCAAGGCAAGGAATTACACAGATCCTCTCTCTGCCAAGCAAATCATACCTTCTTTGCATTGGCTCCAAAGCTACCTCATGGAATTCCAAAAACTGCTGTGTATTTGCAATATTTCAGGATTTGGTTAGCAAATCTCTACTTGACCAATTAAAACCTTTTGTGCTTTTTAGAATTCATCCATGCCTCCATTTGGCATGGGTCAGCTTTTCATGTTGACAAATCTTCAACTTCCAAATGCATTTCACATGTTTCTACTATAATATGATAAGAACTTTAAAAATGTTTGAAACTTGATGTTGTCATTCTACTTCTAAGAATTGATCTTAAGAAAATAATCAGAGATGTACCTAATGTGTGTGGAAAACATTTCATTGCAGTGTTAATTTAAAAAGTAAATATGTACTTAAACAACTAAACTAAATCTAAACAATACGGGAATAGTCGAATATGCTTTTGTAGACTCATCAACTGCTATATTATGCAGTCCTTAAAATGTTTCAAAAAATATTTAATGACAAGAAAACTTATACCCAATAAGATCCAAAATATGTACCAGATAGGATACAAAAGTTTATATAGGTGCATATGCAAATAGATAGGTGAATATAAAAGTATAAACTGTACACATATATATGATACCAAATGTGTTCTATATATGTTTGTGTTCAAAGAAAAAAGCATGAAAGGAAATACAACAAAATGTTAAGCACTGTTACCTTTAGATGGTAGGATAATGTATAATTTTATCTTATTTTTGCCTTGAATATTTTCCAGATTTCCTGTAATGAACACATATTACTTTTATAATCTGAAAATAGAAGCGTTTTTAACAATCATTCCAACTCTTTAATTAATTCCACTGCCCTACCCTGGATCTTCTCCAGTTCCATTATGTCACCCTTAAGAAGCAAGAGCCAATATGGCACAGGGTTTTCCAGGTGTCCACTTTTGGGAAATCTGATTTCTGACACTCTCAGAGGCAGTTCTCTCTCTCTCTCTCTCTCTCTCTCTCTCTCTCTCTCTCTCTCTCTCTCTCTCTCTCTCTCATACACACACACACACACACACACAACACACACACACATGTGTGCACTGCCACATCTGCCCCCAGAAAGATCCATCCTGTTTACCAGGACTCCTTACCTGCTCTTTTGCTATAACAGAGAATTCCGAATTTGCACCAAGACCAAAATATCACAATACCACCCTGCTGCACGTGCATATGATGAAAAAAAGAAGACTTGGGTCAGTTGTCATCGCAAAATGGCAAGATTGATCTCTGATCAATCACATGTGACCTGAGAGACATTAGGGCTTTAATTAGTGGGGGCGGGAGGGTGTTGAGAGAGAAAGAGAGAGAGGGAGAGAGGGAGAAAGAAGAAGAAGAGGAGAGGAGAGGAGAGGGAGGAGAGACAGGAGAGAGAGAGAGACAGAAGAGAGAGAAAGAGAGAGAGACTTTCTGAGTCATAATGCCATTCCTACGCTTCTGCAAGGGAACAGAATTCAGGATCAAGGTTTTAGCCAAGCAGAATGAAGTCACATGCCATCCCATGACTTTTCCTGGGGAGTCTAAATCCATTCCTCCCAAGTTGCTCAGTTTCCAAACCCCTAGGAACTCAATGAGAGTATTCAGACCACCCGGGGGTCAGCCAGGAGTTGAGTGAGGCAGGACACGGGGCAGGGCAGGGGATAGAGTCATAGCCTTCAGTATGAAAACAGTCTAACAAACAGCATAAACGTTGGTATTTACCATAGCGCGATTCTCTGCCTCTGGGAACAGAAGCGTGAATGGCACCACTCTTTATCACATGCTCATGGCCCCGTCACGGGTGATCATCACTTCCAGGTGCTGTAGCCCAGCACACCCTACGCAACTTTGCTACAAAGGACAAGAGGACTATTATTTTCCAATTTTATTTTTGAAATACTGAAATAACACACTGATTTGTTTCCCATGCGATCTGTGTCGTGTTTGAGAAGGTGTTCAGGTCGCGTTCAAATGGGGGATTTCGCTTCTGCTCTCCAGGTCCTATTGGCTGATCTACGATCCATCGAAGGATCTGATGATCTTTAGCATTTGACTTGGGGCTGAGTTTTGCCTGCTGCAACTATCGTAAGCTGCAAATGTCCAGCAACCTGATTAAACCTGGGGTGGGGAAAGCGGGGGTGTCACCTAAGTATCTCGATAATCCACCCAAGTATATAGCCTCGATCCGTCCTACTTCTCTGCCGCCCTGGATTGCCCCAGTGTGACGCATTCCCCTGGCGTGACCAGTGGGACAGGGTATGAGCAGAGGGTAGAGGACAAGGGGGCAGGGGAAACTTCTTGAAAATGTCCTGTCAAGAAGATTTTGGGGTTATGTTCAAAGTGTGTATGTGTAGCTTTTTATGAGGGTAAGGTAAGTGATTCTTCGCCTTACTTAGAGTGGAAAACAATCCTCAAGACCTGACTGTGGTTAATAAAAATATATAACCAGGCCGGGCGCGGTGGCTCACGCCTGTAATCCTAGCACTCTGGGAGGCCGAGGTGGGAGGATTGTTTGAGCTCAGGAGTTCGAGACCAGCCTGAGCAAGAGCGAGACCCCGTCTCTACTAAAAACAGAAAGAAATTAATCGGACAACTAAAAATATATAGAAAAAATTAGCCGGGCATGGTGGCGCATGCCTGTAGTCCCAGCTACTCGGGAGGCTGAGGCAGGAGGATCGCTTGAGTTCAGGAGTTTGAGGTTGCTGTGAGCTAGGCTGACGCCATGGCATTCTAGCCCAGGCAACACAGTGAGACTCTGTCTCAAAAAAAAAAAAAAAAAAAAAAAAAAAAAAAAAAT